>JAJMCJ010000022.1:0-70613 GCA_030572875.1 Wickerhamomyces kurtzmanii | reverse complement strand
TTTTAAAGTTAGATTTAAACAATTCATCAAATTTAATCATTGAAAAAAATTCAAGCTTAATCAAGTCATCATTTGAAATATTACAATTAATTTCAGATGATTTTTTACAGACATTACCATCTTCAATAATAAAAAATATAATTGATACCTTATTCAATTTTTGTAATCAAAAATTTGAAATTAACATATCATTTTCTGCAATTAGTTATTTTTGGACCATAAATGACTATTTACGGAACTCACTGGCCGACAAGAAAATCAATCTAATTGAATTCGAATCGAAGATTCATAATGAAAAGGATCTGTTGAATATCATTAACGAAACTGTTAATGACGACGTTTTACTGTTCAACAGTTTGGGGTTATATTTGTTGAACAACCTTGCACATATTGCGGGTGATGAACGAACACAGGTGAGAAACGGTTCAATTCAAACTTTCTTCAAGATCATCGAATCCCATGGTGCTTATTTACCATCGTGGAAATTATGCTACGATATAGTTATCAAGTCTTTGTTTGAATTAGAGATTAGAAGCGAAGCTAAGGTAGAAATGATTGAAAGCTTAACTTTGATTTTGAATGGGTTTGTTTCATTGTATAGCAGATTCCTAACAAACTTTGAAATTAATGGTGTTTCTAGATTCTGGACAGGCTTGATCGAGTATTTTGACAAATTGATTAAATTAAACTGGAATTTAATTATTTTGAAAACGTATAGCTCTTTTAATGAAACTTTGAAATCATTGCTCTCTACTAATGTGAGTGTTCCAAATCATATATTGAACTTGTTTTTTCAATTTTGGTCAAGCCAATCAATTTCATATTCCATTGTTGTGGATCCTGACGACAAGCAATATCATGAGTGTCTTTTTGAACTAGTTTCGTGCTTCAATCCATTATACAAGCTTTGTTCTACCGGAAGTATAGTTGATTTTAAAATCATCGAAAAGTCACTATCTATCTTCAATTCGTGTGTAAGATATCCAATTTTGCCGGAATTTACCAGTGATAATGTAAAGCCATCAAATCTTCAGAAGTTAGTTTTAGAATCACTTCAACTAATTGATATTACTTCTGATCCCAAAACTGAATCTATCGTTATCAATCAAATAACTTCGAATATAACTCTTCCATTTGAAACAAGATCAAGAATTGAAAAAAAACTAAACAATAAAAACATTCTGCCAAAGAATACAAAGACTCCAACCTTTATAGCAATTAGTTACGAGTCAATTATTGTGCTAAAGGAGAAGATCAACTCTATTTCTGATTATAAACCATTAATTAACGATGGGTGTATTATAAAAATTTATAGACATTTACTAGAACCAATAAAATTAAAATCAAAAGGAATTGAAAGTTCAGAGTTAGAATTATGGATGGAAGCATTGGAATTGTTACTTAGTATTACAAAAAATATAGTTGTTATTTTTGAACATGATGAAACTGAAGAACTTATTTTGAATGAAACAAAATACAAAATTTGGGGATTGATCATTGACGTCACAAAGTCATGTATTTCATCAGATATTGACGTCGAAAAAATTTATGAAAGTTATGACATTTATATTTATAAAAGTTTCAGAGATATTATTCTGCCATACCTGAGCTTAAAATCAGTTCAATCGGAGGTACTCGAGGAATTTGTATCAACAATTTGGCAATCATCTTTTGTTTATTCGCTTGAGGATATTGAAAACACAATTCTATCTACAAGTAAATCGCCAATCGAGGTTGCTAAAAATCTTTCAGGTCTTGGTTCTAATGGCTATTACACAACTTCAAAGCCATTAGATCTAATGCCGCGTTCAGAATTAAGTTTAAACTGTTTGAGAGACTTGATTGTTTTTTCTAAACTACCAAATACAGCTACTACTGGCTTTGACTTGAAGACATCATCAGCAGAGAAAATTGCGATTAAATCCTTGCCATATCTCATTTGTCGTTCAGCATTTGTGCTTAAAAGATTCACATGCGATGAAATTTTGATTGATAGAGCACCACTTCCAAAAATTCAGCAAATCGAACTGAAGATCATTTTAACAGGATTGAACGATATACTTGTGGAGTTTATTAGTATAAAAGATAAGGACAACGAGCACTACAGAATATACTCGCAATTGTTTATACTGTATCCCTTGATCGTTAAGACAATTTCAGCAGCTCATAAGGTTGATGGCGTTGAACTATTAGTTCAGGAACTGTGTTTAAAGTTCTACAATTTCATACTTTAGTATTTCTCGGCCAAAAAAAAACTATATAGTCAAGAAAAAACTAAAAAGTTTTGAACACTGTACGTCTCGGTATTCCAAGTGTCAGAATATGTCTACCTTTTGATTTTACCGCAAGTAGATTCTCGTTGGCAAATAGTGACTATAGTCAACTAGTGATATAATTTTTCCGTCCCGAGTTCTCGCTTCGAGACCTGCCAAATGAGTCGATAGTAGTCTAGTCCTTATACCGATACATAACTGAGAATCTTGTTCCAGTGAAGTATCTGACTCCATCTGAATACAGAGCCAATATTAACTTAATATGATTTACTCCTGCTGTAGAGAGTATTTCGCTTATACCTCGTGCTTATTGTTACCGAACCCTCGAACTCATCTGATGAAATTCGTTTTGTAAAAAAATAATTTTGGGACGATCTGAACTAAAACATAAATAGATCTTGTTTAAGAGCATCCTTAGCCATTCTCTGTTTATGATATTGCAGACAGCTTTAAATAACTGTCTTGTTGAGTTTTGTCATCAATTCTAGAATTTAATTCATTTCAATAGGTGCATTGTTCGGGGTAGGTCAACATATAGGTATATTGACTTATTTACGAACTGTTTACATTAGATCTGTTTGCGCGTTTACATTTATTTCTGATTTTGAATATATTTGATCAGCTATCTGATAGCTTTTAGGATGTTTAACAGGTCTTCCTCAATCAACAGGGGTATTTCAAAGAAGCATAGCAATTTTGATAAGGAATCGCTGCTGGAGAGGACATCAACCATTGAGAGAAGAAGATCTTTGGTTAGACCAGAAAGAAACGATCTGAGCAACCCCCATAATCCACATCACTATTACGCTCAAGCGACACAAGAAAATGATCGCTTAAATGTTCAACCTTCTTCAACTGGCTTAGACCCAACTCAGAGTACAAATGATTATCTGAATAGATCAAATAGTCGAAAATCAAATAGGTCAAAAATTACTAATAAATCTTCGATTCATGAGGAAATTGAAGAGTATAATGAAGATCCTGGATCACAATCTCAGGAAAACATTCCATTGCATAATTTAAAAGGAGGCAAAGAAGTATTTGGATTGAACGACGAGATTGATTCCCCATCAAAAGATATCAATTCACCCAATAAATTTGCGAACTCAAAGGCATATAACAGCAAAAAGAGCGTTGCTGTTATCAATAAGAAAGACACATTGTCTTTGTGGCAGCTATACTGTTATTTCATAACGTTTTGGGCACCCGTTCCCTTATTAAAACTATTTGGTATGCCAAAGGCTGAAAGACAAATGGCATGGAGAGAAAAAATGGCATTATTATCAATTATTTTTTATCTTGGTGCGTTGATTGCTTATTTGACGTTTGGTTTTACAAGAACTGTTTGTAAGAATAAAGCCGTAAGACTAAGAAATAATGAAGTGAATTCAGGCATGTTGATAATTAATGGTGAAGCATATGATCTGACCAGTTCTTCGCATCCAGAAGCTGCTGGAATTACTTCAGGTACAAATATTTTGTACCCTCCTATAAATGCAGGTGGTATGGATGCTTCATTTTTATTTCAGAATGTTAATGGTAACTGTAAGGGCTTACTTACTCCTAAATCAAATTGTTCAATACCATACGATGATGACAACTTGGCTTGGTATATGCCTTGTAAATTATTCAACCAAGATGGGTCCTCTTCTCCAAATTTTACAATATCTGAATACTATGATGGTTGGGCATGTCATACCTCAACACAGGCAAGAAATGCTTACTATGATCTGCATGCTACGGGGGATGTTTATTTCACTTGGGATGATATCAAAAATTCTTCAAGAAACCTAGTTGTTTATTCTGGAAATGTTCTTGATTTGGATTTATTGAATTGGATTCAATATAACGATATTGATTATCCTGAGCTTTTTGACGGGATAAAAGATTCTTCCATGAGAGGTTATGACATTTCGTTAGTTTTATCAGGCTCATCTGAGAGACACGCTGCGAGGTGTTTAACAGAAATCATCAAAGTTGGCTCAATTGATTCTGATACAATTGGTTGTATTGCTTCGGAAGTTGTCTTATATGTGTCATTGGTTTTGATTTTATCAGTTGTGTTTGCAAAATTTTTTATTGCTTGTTATTTCAAATGGGCAGTTTCTCCAAAACAGGGTGCGTTTGCTATCGATGTTAAAGCCATGAATAAGAGGGAAAATGAGATTGAGAATTGGTCTGAAAATATAAATACCCAAGGTCCGATTAAAACTGTTGCTCCAGTAAACAAAGCAGATCACAGTCGATCTGCTTCAAAATTGAATATTTTTAGAAATTCGAGGTTAAATGTGGCTAACGAGTTTGATAACTCAAATTATACAGTAACTCCTACAAGTGCAGATTCATCAAAAAATTTAATGATTACAATGACTACCCAGGCCGCACTTAAATCTCAAAGAAAAGAAATTGTTCAACCTTCACATTCAAGGAATTATTCAATTAATTCAAATTCTTTATTAAATCCTTTTGAAAGCAACTCAATTTATAATAATTTTGCTGATGATTTTAGTATTAAAACGTTAGATACTGCAATTATCCATCCAGATGTTGTTCCCCAACCACCAGTTAAATTTCAACCATTTGGTTATCCAATGGCACATACCCTTTTACTTGTTACTTGTTATTCAGAAAACGAAGATGAACTGAGATTAACGTTGGACTCTATATCTACCACAGATTATCCTAATTCACATAAGTTAATAATTGTTCTATGTGACGGTTTAATTAAAGGTTCTGGTAATGATAAAACTACACCAGAAATTCTGCTTGATATGATGACAGATTTTTCTGTACAGCCAGAGGATGTTAAACCACATTCGTATGTTGCTGTCACTCAAGGTACAAAACGTCATAATTTAGCAAAAGTTTATTCAGGTTTCTATAAATATAATGATTTAACTATTCCACCTGAAAAACAACAAAGGATTCCAATGGTTTCTATTGTTAAATGTGGTACACCATCTGAACAAGCATCTGCAAAGCCAGGTAATAGAGGTAAGCGTGATTCCCAAATTATATTAATGTCATTTCTTCAGAAAATTACATTTGATGAGAGAATGACTGAGTTAGAATACGAGATGTTGAGTAATATCTGGAAAGTTACAGGTTTAATGGCAGATTTTTATGAGCTTGTGTTGATGGTTGATGCTGATACTAAAGTTTATCCAGATTCCTTAACACATATGGTTGCTGAAATGGTTAGAGATCCTAGCATTATGGGCTTATGTGGTGAGACTAAGATTTCAAATAAGAGGCAAAGTTGGGTCACTGCTATTCAGGTTTTTGAATATTACATTTCTCATCATCAAGCTAAGGCATTCGAAAGTGTTTTTGGTAGTGTTACTTGTTTACCTGGCTGCTTTTGTATGTATCGTATTAAAGCGCCAAAAGGCCCTGATGGTTTTTGGGTTCCAATATTAGCAAACCCAGATATAGTTGAAAGATATTCAGATAATGTTGTGAATACATTACACAAAAAGAATTTGTTACTGTTAGGTGAGGATCGTTATCTTTCCTCTCTTATGTTGAAAACGTTTCCAAAGAGGAAGCAAATTTTTGTTCCAAAAGCTGTTTGCAAAACTATTGCGCCTGATAAGTTTAGCGTTTTACTATCACAGCGTCGTCGTTGGATTAACTCTACGATCCATAATTTGATGGAATTAGTTTTGGTCAAAGATTTATGTGGTACTTTTTGCTTTTCAATGCAATTTGTTATTGGTATTGAACTGATAGGTACTTTAGTTTTACCAGCTGCTATTGCATTTACCGTCTATGTTATTATTGTCGCTATCGTTTCACATCCCACTCCAGTTTTGTCGTTGGTCTTATTAGCAATAATTTTGGGTGTTCCCGGCTTGATTATCGTTGTAACAGCATCACGTTGGTCATATATAGTATGGATGATGATATATATTCTTGCATTGCCAATTTGGAATTTTGTGCTACCATCTTACGCATATTGGAAATTCGATGATTTCAGCTGGGGTGATACAAGAACAATTGCAGGTGGGAATAAATCTGTAGGTAACCATGATGACGCAGATGGTGAATTTGACCATTCAAAGATTGTAATGAAAAGATGGAGGGAGTTTGAAAGAGATCGTTCCAAGGATAACAGAGGCTCACAACTACCAAAAGCGTGGGATCCTGCCTATTATAATGGTGATGATTCTGATGAGCATGATGAAGGTGACCATGATAAACTAATTGACATTGATATTAATGACATCAACGATCCTGTTGGTTCATCAAATGTCTACGAGGCTTATCATTATAGATCAGTATAAATCATCTAGAAATTATCAGAACAGAAAAAAAAAAGTGTTTACTAGTCGAGGGGAAATGCTTCTTCACAATGCGTAATGATAAAATGGGTTTGTTTTGTATGGTAATATATATATTCGTCTAGTTTTATTTGCTGTATCGATTATTATTTTTCATATATAGTTGTGAATCTACATAAAAGCTCATTTGACTCCACTTTTTTCCGAATAACCACTATCTTTCATAGTTTTTATCCGTTTTTGGTAACTTTAACGTTTCAAATGGTCGGATCGGTTTATAATAATCACACAAGACCAGAATGGATTAAGACATTGGTATTTAATATTCGTACGTACTAACTAAGCTTGATTGTTCGAACTTCGGTCTTGCTCCGAGAAATCACAAGACCGATTTTCTGCATATTCACGTGATAAAAGAACTTTTTAGTCATGTGATACTGAACTAAAGGCCAGAGAACAAGATCCCGAGAAGGTTTTCTAAGACGATCCTATTATCCCCGGTACATTTAAGTGCCTGTTCCGGGACTAGTTTTTCCCGATGAATAATGGAAACGAACACCCTAGTTTATCCTTAAATTAAGGTCTTTTGGTAAATATCACGACTACAATAGGTTAGAAAACGGAGAACGCAGAAAAATAAATTAATTATGTAATTCCGTACTGTTAGTGGCTCTCTATTTTTGGCTTTCTGTGTAGGTTGTTGTATCTGCTCTTCTCACGATTGGTATATGGAAGGACTAATTTTCCGAGAAAGCTTTCCGTGATCTTCCGGAAGCTGCTTATGCCAACAAGAGGGGCATCTGTAGTGGGTAAAACCTCAAAGGGGAAAAGGAACGAATATTTATGTGTGGCTACCGATGAAAAATAATAATGAAATCTTTTTAATTGGTATAATTTATGAGTCAATCCGGGGAATGTTAAAATAATAATAATTCATATATATTATAGAAGATTCCTCGATTTCCTTTCCGATATCAATTTATGGATGATTTGAAAAAAACGTAAATTAAAACCACGGTTCGGTCGTTTCGTTAATATTCATTACAACACATAGATAGATCAAAATTCGATCCACTCAGCTTTCATATTATTTATTTATTCTACCGCAAAAGAGACAAGAAAATACAGTTATACACAGTCATATAGTAACAGATACTCACACTCGACATAATGAGAGCTTCATTCAACACAGTCAAAAATATCAGAAATCCACTGAAGCCAGCCAGGTTTGGGAAGAGCCACAACGTTTACCAGCAGCAGAGATTCACTTCATCCTGGTTGAACGTTAGTAAGCCGTCGACTAAAAAATCATCGTTTCACAACAAAGCATTCAATGTATATTCATCCGTCACAGCAGCCAGTGTCTTGGCGTTATTCTTCACGCAAGACCATTTTTTGTCAAATGACGACAATTCCTCGACTGGGAAAGGTGTTACAGTTGAGGAGTTGAAGCAGCATGTCACACCGGAGGACGGTATTTGGGTTGTTATCAATGGGCATGTTTACGATTTAACAGAGTTCATGGAAACACATCCAGGTGGTAAGCATATTATTTTATCGCATGCTGGTAAAGATGCTACACCAATTTTTAAAAATTTACATGCAAAAGGAATTATCGAAAAATATTTACCAAAGGACAAATTTTTGGGGCCATTAATTGGTGTTCTGGAATCAGAAGATGAAGATTTATCTGAGGAAGAAGAAGAAAGATTGGAAAGAATAGAAAATATGCCACCATTATCTTCAATTTATAACATTTCAGACTTTGAGTATGTTGCAAGAGAAACACTATCACCAACTGCATGGGGTTATTTTGCATGTGCTGCGGATGATGAAATTACTTTAAGAGAGAATCATTACGCATATCAACGAGTTTATTTCAATCCAAGAGTTTTAGTTGATGTTTCAAATGTTGATATTTCGACGACAATGTTAGGACAGAAAACCTCAGCACCATTTTATTGTTCTGCTGCTGCACATGCTAGATTCGGTAATGATGATGGTGAACTTCCAATTACTAAAGGATGTGGTAAAGAGGACGTTATTCAAATGATATCCACTTTTGCTTCGTGCTCACTGGATGAAATTACCGAAGTTGCTGTTCCTGAACAAAATCAATGGTATCAATTATATGTTCATGAGGATAGACAAGTCAGTTATGATCTATTAAAAAAATGTGAAGAAAAAGGAATTAAAGGACTTTTCGTTACTGTTGATAATTGTACTTTAAGTAATAGAGAGAGAAACAAGAGACATCAACATCAAGATGATTCACCAATTGTTGCTAAAGTCAACTCGCAAAAAAATGGTGATGAACCAGTTAAACCAAAAAGATTCATTGATCCAGGGTTAACATGGAACGACATTGTTGATTTCAAATCAAGAACCAATATT
The DNA here is from genome assembly GCA_030572875.1 of Wickerhamomyces kurtzmanii. NCBI lineage: Eukaryota > Fungi > Ascomycota > Saccharomycetes > Phaffomycetales > Wickerhamomycetaceae > Wickerhamomyces > Wickerhamomyces kurtzmanii. Next base: position 61,663 of record JAJMCJ010000022.1, on the reverse strand, counting down.
CCTGTTGTTATTAAAGGTGTTCAAAGACCAGAAGATGTTATAAAAGCTGCCGAGGCTGGTATTGATGGAGTAGTTCTTTCGAATCATGGTGGAAGACAATTGGATTTCTCAAAAGCCCCACTAGAAGTTTTATCCAAAACATTACCGGTTCTAAAGCAAAAGGGACTAGATGACAAAATCGAGATTTATATTGATGGTGGTATCAGAAGAGGAGGAGATGTTATTAAAGCCTTGTGTTTAGGTGCTAAAGGTGTTGGTTTAGGTAGAGCATTTTTATACGCAAATTCAACATACGGTGAAGCTGGTGTCCAAAAGTTGTGTCAGATCTTGAAACACGAAATAGAGACTGATATGAGACTATTGGGTGTTCAATCTATTGCTGAATTGAATTCGGATCTCGTTGATATTGATAATCTTAGAAATAGACATACAACAGATGATAGATTATACAATTCAAATTATAGGCAATTAGAGAGACCAAGATTCACTAATGAATAATGAATCTGCGGTGAGCTTTTCACTCATATGCAAGGAATCTGTGACACGCATTATATATTTATTTATATTTACTTTTCAGTTTTAGTAATTGTATTTTATTGTTTGGTGCTTCTTCTGGGTGTAGTAATGTATTTAGTAGTAGCTCAATAATGATTTAGCAAAAAAGATGAATGATGATGTTTCACCTGTTTCACTTGTTTCACCTGATGGTGATATATTCTCATCAGATAATGCAAGCGTTATTATAATAGAGAGCATCGCATGCTTTTAATCCCTTCTTTAACAGAATAATTTCTTAATTTCCCTATTAGGCAATATGTGCCTAGAATTAACGCGTTTTTTCAAAATAATTTTTTATAAAAAAGCGCGTTTTTGGATGAAATTCTTATATTTGGAATACTTCCAAATTCGATAAAGTAACACTGGAAAAGAAGATTAGTTCTTTTTTTAATTAGTTGCATATTTTTGTTTTATCTTTGTATAAATAAACATCATAAACAAATTTTCTTATCAAGCTTTTAAATATTACAAATTGCAGAATATTATCACTATATTATATTTCAGCAACAGCTCGGGTATTAATCAAAAAAATTATCAACGAAGCAACAGTTTTGGATAACAAAACGAGTTACAACACATAGAGACTTTTAAGGAGTTGGCTGATTAAATAATGATTCAAGTATCAAATACAACTATGTCTGAATCATCTAGCCCAAACAAAAAGGAAGAAATAATTGCTGAGAATATTTTGAAGAGAGTTGAACTAGCTCGAATTACTAGACAACTGAAATCCAGATTAGCAAAAGCTGGCTTAAAAGCTAAAAGTTCAAGTGGTTTAGAAACAACAACGACAACGACAACAACAACAACAGCAGCAGCAGCAACTGTGGTCACACCAAAAAAGCCTTTAAGGACTACAGAGAACACATCGGCTTCTGGTACAACACATTCCAGCGTATTACAACCTGCGAACATTGTGATTTCGACAACAGGGCCACCACTATCGTTGAATAAAAAAAGATCTTTTGATTCAGATCCAAGCAAAACAGAAGACGAGGAATCACCTTCCAAAAAGGTATTGTCTGACCAGGCGATACTGCCACCATCATCACCGTTGTATGAGCAGGAGAACAACGTCGACACTAATAACTTGCTTAGAACTCCACCACTGCAGCACTCTACGCTTTCGACACAAGAAGGTTCTTCCTCAAAATCAACAAATAAAACCCAGTCGGCATATTCGCCGTCGATATTGACTACCCCAAAGTCGAAACTAACACGACGTTTTAAAAGCACCAATAGCAGTTCTAATGGCAATTTCGAGGACGACGAAGGTGCCGACCTGCTGATGTTTTTGGCAACTTCACCCTCGCCTGCTACTTACTCGTCATCGAAGAATTACCCAACCACGCCCAACTACAACAGAAATATTTCTAATGTTTCCTCTAATTTGCTATCGTCCACTTTCAAGCCTATTAACCAACCTCATTTTTCCAGCTCAAACGGTAACAACAACAAATTCGCTACACCTGCCACTCCAAAGAGGAACTTCATAAGCAACGGCAACAAGACTCCAGGGTTCAACATGAATGACTATGTTAATATATTTTCACCAAGTCCTAGAGTCAATAAAACGCCTGATCATGCGAACGTTCACGGGAATGTTAGCAGCAAGGACGGAGGAAACAGTGGTCGGTTTATCAAATTTTGAAGAAAAAAGAAATTTTTGTTTATTTTATTTTATTTATTTGTCGCATTACTCTTACGTTAGTATGGTATTCTATATGGTTTTTAATAGGTTTTTAAAGGTGTTATTTTAATATAAGTTGAGAAATTAGCTAAAGGCCTCTGTGCGTGTAGGTACCATTTCCTTTGTGGCGAGACTGACGAATCAGCATAGGAACGGTTTCCCGTTTTTGAAGGGTAACTTGAACTAAAAGTAAAATAAATAAATAAAGCAGTATGTAAATAAATAAATAAAAAAGAAACATAAACTAAGCAAGCAACTAGAACAAATAATACATATAAGAATGTCTGGACTACCTATTCAAAGCAGTCTTCCCATTGACCAACTAGCACACCTTCAACATCACCAGTACCATTTGAATCCATTACACCGCCCTGTTGGTGCAGATCCTAGCAGTTATATAGAGCAACAAGCTGCTCAGCATGCTCAGCAGCAGCAGCAGCAGCAGCAGTTGCAATTACATCAGCAGCAGCAACAGAACCATCAGCTTCAGCTGGACGTGGAAAATGAGTCTAACGATGACATGAAATTACCAAGAGCAACTCTGGCGCAGAAAATCCAGGTGTTGGACTGGCACGAACAATCGCAAAAAAAATGTCAACAACATACAGTGCTACATTTCCAAAAGATAAGAAAGTTTTCTGTAACAAAATCTACATTCAACAGGTGGCTGAAAGATGAGAAAAAGCTCAGAAAGGACTTCAAAGAGCTGAGTTTCAATTACAGGAAATTTTATAAAACTAAACCAAATATCAAAAATCCCGAAATTACAAAATGTTTAGAGATTTTTTATGAACAGAGTTTATTCGAAGACGATTTAGTTAGCGAGAAGCTGTTGATTCAGAAATGGAAACAATTCTCAAACTTGTTCGGTTTTACTGACAACACTGAGAAATCCAACGGTTGGTTGCATCATTTTAAAAAAAAAAATATAACTAAAAAAAATTTAATACTGAATTTTTTGAATATTCAGAAAAAATTATTAGAAATCAAAAATTTGAATAACGAAAAATTCAGGATTAAATCGATTCTGAAAAACTATTCGCTAGATCAGATCTACAGCTTTGATGAGGTTTTGGTTTCTACTGATATTTTACCCAATGAGCAATCCAAAAAAGTTTTAGTCGGGTTGTGTGCTAATGCTGACGGTTCACATCTATTAGAGCCATTGATCGTCAGCAATGAAGATCTAAAAATTGATCAAAGCAGTAAAAACAATAGCAGCGACAGTGTTAATAGTAAAGGTAGCAATATTAAAGGTAACAACAAACCTCAAAGAAGTTTGAATTATTATGAATCGAAAACATCCAGCTTAACAACCGAAATCTTTTTAGATTTCGTATTTAACTGGGATCAAATTTTAGAAACCAAATCACCAGATAAAAAAATCATATTGTTGTTAGATTGTCTATACTCCCACGTTATTCCAGCTAATCAGCTAAAACATATCGATATTTTGTTCTTCAGTCCCAACTTTCAAACTCAGTTTTCCGTTTTGACTTTAAATGGTTCAAAATATAAAACTGAAATTCAGCCATTAAATTTGGGTATTACAAAATTGTTTAAAACCTATTTCAAGTCCAACATTTTAAACTACTATTTATCAAATTATTTGGTCAACAGTGATAATCAGATCTCAAATATCAAAAAGCCAAGCATTTATGAAATTATTGAATTTATCACAGATTCTTGGGACTTGATTAGAATCAAAAACTCAAACCATAAAATAGTTGCAAGTTGTTTTAGAAACTCTGGTATACTGTCATTCAATGAAGATGACATAATTTCCATTAGCAACAATTCAGAGACTCTACGAGATGAATCAAAAGAATTCAAAATTTTAAAAATTTTGAAGATTTTTGAAAAAAATGGCTTGATATCGGGCATCGATAATATTTCAATAGATAATTTTTTGTTCCCATTTGATGAAATTGTTATTAACAAACACTTGACGGATGAAGACATTGCGAGTTTGGTTCGTTTGGAAATCTTCAATCAACAGCAAAATGAAATCTCGGAAGAGATGGATCTCACCAATAACAGTTTATTGTCCAATATAAATAGTCAGCAGACAACGAATAAGAAAATCGCAACGGATGCAGAAATTTCCCAAATCTCCCAGTTAATCAACATAAATCTGAAAAATTTCTTTCAGTCATCGACAGATCAATTTCCAGAGTCTTTGGTTCAATTTAATAAATTTTTGAATATCTTTACAAATGAATCCAATAACCAATATTTAAATAAATTTAAGGATGAAGATTTTTTGATCAATAAAAAGGCTAAAAAATCAATTAATAGTACTATCAGTAATACTAATAGCGTTAATAATAATATTAACAACAATATTAATAATGACAGCGTTATCAATAATACCAATAATACTGCTGGCGGAATGAATGTTCTTGATAATAGCAGAAAAAGAGACCATAGCACTCTAGATATGTCAGTTGCTTTACAGCAGGCTGTGCCTCAAGTAATGCAACCACAGGCTGTGCCTCAAGGGTTGCAACAACAGCAACAAAACCAACAACAGCATATTCGTCAATTGCAACAAGCAGGTTTTTTACAACATCAACAGCAACTTCAGCAGCAGCAACAACAACAACAACAACAACAGCAACAACAGCAACAACAGCAGCAACAACAGCAACAACAGCTTCAACTTCAACAGCTTCAACAACTCCACAGTGACCAACTAAGCAAAAGATCTAAAAATTCTGATATTTTGCCTGATCTTTTCGATTAATCATGTTACTGTTCGAGAGTTATGTTTGTATAATATATCTGTACTTCTATCCAACTGGAAATTTAATTCATTTTTTTATATACACCAGTTGTTTCTCTCCCTCTACTACAGTTTCTCCGTTTTCCCCCTAAATAGTTGTATATTAATAAATTGTACTAGTTTATCAGAAAAATCAACCAGGGTCCAGTTATGTACATAGCACAGCGTACCTTAGTTTGATTCATATATATATATAATCACGTGATATATAAGGCCAGAAAAGCACGACGCCCTGGCCGGCCAATGATGAAACTCTGTTGCACAGGAAACAGCGCTGCTGCTCTGCGTCTGAGATGTTCAGCAGTTCAGGCTAGAAGATGAACGATACCCACTATGGTTAACCAACCAGTTAATGAGTTGGATATACACAGGATTATATATTGTTGACCTCTAGATTAGAATACTGAAAAGTTTAAGTGTTTTCTTTTAGAGTCTGACTTGTAGATCTTCTCATCAACGGTCTCTATGTGTCACTGGGAAATGTTTTATTATATTCCGACGCAGAAATGCGTAAGTCATCTGTGAGACGCGAGCTGGCATCATTGACATGATAGACGAATTGTTATGAAACAAACATTCTACTCAATCGTTCGTTCAGGTACTTGTGAGCCAGATTTTTCTGTTTTATAGGTTGAACACAATTGGTGAACTTGAACTTGTTAATAGATTCACCTTTTTAGTTGTTTACTTCGTTGTCTTTACTTATTCATACATTTGTTTATCTGTTTCGCTTATTCGTTGCTTAATTGATCTATCAACATTTCCAGCGTTTCACTCTATTGTCGTTCTAGGTCAAACGGATGCCTCATTTTTTGTCGATTCAGCTGTTTTGCAAATTACTTCAGTAGTCTTCAGGCGTTTGGTTGAGTTTTCGAACTAAGTATAGACAATTTGAACAACATGAAGTTTGATTTTTTTGTGCTGCTAGCAATGTTGAGTACCATTTCAGCAGTTAGCGCAGATATTTACACGTACTCGGGATGTTATTCGAAATCAAAGCTTGAGTCATCGCTACCTTATTCGAATGAGTATTCGTTACAGTCGTCATATCACTGTGAAACACAATGTACAAGCGGTGGCTATTCGGTGGCTGCATTGATCAATGGAGGTACCTGCTATTGTGGGGATTCCTTACCTAGTTCCATTTCTAATGTTTCTGACTCCAACTGCAATACTAGCTGCTATGGATATCCATACGAAAAATGTGGTGGTGATAATTACTTCACCGTTTATACTACAGGAAAAGAGAACACTGGAGACTCAAGTAGTTCCAGTTCCAGTTCTGATTCCAGTTCTAGTTCAAGCATAGTGTTAGCTTCGGTGACTAATAGAAAACACTCTTCAAGCTCTACTGGCACGACCAGTTCGTCCAAAAGATCAAATTCTGAGTCCTCGCTAACCTCAAAAACCACAGAATCGTCGTCTTCATGGACTGCGACATCCTCATCATCACTTTCTCTCTCAAGTACGATCGCCTCATCTTTCTCAACTTTAGTGTCTACTAAAGTGAGTTATACAACTTTAATATCAGGAGAGTCAGCGCTAACATCAACTATCACTTCATCCATAGAATTAACCTCGACCATAGCGCCAACGTCGACCTCTTCATCGGATACAAATTCATCATCAAAGCAAACTAATGGCTCTTCAAAGTCCCTAAGCAAAGGTTCTATTGCTGGTATTGTGATTGGAGTCGTAGTCTGTGTAAGTATTGTTTTTGCTATTGTCGTTTTTGGATTTTTGAGATATCGCCAAAGAAATGAGAACGATGAAGAGCAAAATATGAACACAGCAATGGCTGCTACAATAGTTGCTAATAATAAAGAATCAAAGTCTCCAAGCGTGGCCCTTGGAATCAATAGCGATGACACCAGACTGTGTTTGGATTATGAACATGGCAGAAAGAGGTTAAGTAATGGGTCCCTGCCTGATGCAAAACAACTGAACATCTTGAAGGTCGTTAATCCTGATGATGTCAGTACTGTTGACGATACTATCGTTGAAGATTCAGTACATAACTCCGATGATGATAGTTTTGGTGATATTTTTGACAATCTTGACTCAAAAGACTAATACTTGTAAGTGTGTGGGCGTACTTTGAATCGAGTGTTTTGAGACATAATAGCATACTTCTTTTACAATCGTACTGAGTTTACACTTTATATTAATATTCTTGGATCGAGTTTTTTTTTGCAATCTTTAATTCAGGTTATAGAGTTTAGTTTGGTTTTTTCGTTATATGTATTTGTGTGTATATTTATATCTATGTTTATATTCAATCATTATTTGCCGTTCAATTAAATAACTCCCAATGTAGGAAACTGACAATATATTTCCAAAATGGATTATTTTAATCAATGGCATATCTATCAGCAGGGGAAACTACAACATTACTGTATTCTTGAGCTCATTATTATATAATTGATTTAAACCTCATGTGAGTAAAAAAAATTAAAGAAAAATCTGCTTCCAGTCAGAGTCGAACTGACGATCGCCACATTACTAGTGTGGCGCCTTACCAACTTGGCCATAGAAGCTATTTTCTGTTAGCAAATTTTGTCAGTTTGTTGTATCGTCAATTCTGCTGGAATTCTACACTCAAAGATACCAGTTTAGAAACGAACCTTAACATAAACCTAACTAGGCATAGTTAGGATGATTATTTCAATTGTTTTTAAACTAGATTATTTGAAATTCTATCAACAGGATCTTGAATTTTCTGGCAAATAAAATCTGACATTTTCAATCGGGTTTTATTAAATGTACATCCACACACCAATATATAAATATTGATTTTTTTTTCCAATGTCCAATTTTCAATATACAAGTACAACAGGAAGGTATATAAGAGATTGCAGTGTAGAAATATCCAAACTCACTTATACAAATATGCTCTCGTTTAAGTCTTTATTTATATACAATAGCACGATGCAACCCTTGCTGTTTAAATCTCTAACATCAAGTCGTTCAGTCTCTATATTATCAAGACTTTCACCTTCAGAGAATTCAACACAAAAGTATAGAAGATTAGGTAGAGGGCCATCGAGTGGTAAAGGTAAAACTTCAACAAGAGGTCAAAAGGGGCAGAAGGCAAGAGGCTCAGTGAAGTCATGGTTTGAAGGTGGTCAGACACCAATTTTTAAATTGTTTCCAAAAATTGGATTTAAGAATGTAAATGGTCTTGAATTGAAAGAGCTGAATCTGAATAGAATTATAAATTTTTACGAGAGTGGAAGAATCCCACTGAACCATGATGAAGTGCTAACGATGCAAAAGATGAAAGAGTTTGGTTTGATCACAGGTCCTTTAAGGGAAGGTGTTAAGATTTTAGCAAATGGTAAAGAGAACTACGATTTACCTCTAAAAATTGAAGCCACCAGAGCAAGTTCTGAAGCTGTTAAAGCTATTGAAAGAGCCGGTGGTGAATTTACTGCACGCTACTTTAATAGATTGGGATTAAGGGCACATTTATACCCAGGTTGGTTTCTACATAACAGAGGTCGTGTACCATTACAAGCAAGACCTACACGTCGTAAAGATATCGATTATTATAGTTCTTCAATTAAAAAAGGTTACTTGTTGAAAGAATCAAATGAATTGATTAACTTAAAATCTAAGAACAATAACAAAATTGAACAGATTAAAAAAGCTGTGAAACAATCTCCACTGGAAAAACAATTGGAACGTGCTAAAGATGTTAATAAAAATGATATTGGTTTCAAAAACTCAAAAATCATCAAACTATCGGAACTGCTTAATTAGTTGAGAATATAAATTTCATCCCTGTATATATATAACTAATAAATTGCTTCGTTTTTTTTTGGTGATTAGTTATTTCTTTTTACATTTGTAATTATCTTTTTCAGTTGTTTTTGTGGTCAAATCATTTTATCTATCTTGATCTCATGAAATATCTTGAAAAACTGAATGAGTAGTTTTCTCTTTTTTGTAATTGAACAATAAGCACTTTTGTTCATTATCATACTCTGATCACATTGATGTCCCATAAAAAATTAGTCTCAAAGTTGAATACCTCTTTGAACATACAAGACACATTATTAAAATTGAAAAGGCACAATTTTGAGATATTGGATTTTCAGTATATTCTAATCATTCTTTCACTTATAACGTGCTTTATAATAATTGAATCACCAGGCTTTATAATCAGGTTCACATTAGCAATAATTTTAATTTTGGCCTGTTTGATTCCGCTAACTTCTCAGTTCACTGTTCCCTTTCTACCGATTTTAGCATGGTTGGTTTTATTTTATTCTTGTCCTTTTATTCCAACGTCAATAAGACCAAAAATCAATGTGAGGATCTTATCATCAACCGAAACTATTCTATATGGTGGTAATTTAAGTGAGTTTTTATCTCAATATACATGCTCGGTGTTGGATATTGTAGCATGGTTACCATATGGCATAATTCACTTTGTTTCACCATTTATAACTGCTGGCTTAGTTTTTATCTTTGGTCCTCCTGGCACTTTACCAGTATACTCATTCTGTTTTGGATACATCAATTATTTTGGAGTATTAATACAAATTCTCTTTCCGAATGCTCCCCCATGGTACAAAATCCTATATAATTTTGAACCAGCAGATTATTCAATTCCAGGCTCTCCTGGTGGTCTTGAAAGAATTGACAAAATACTTAAAATGGATTTATATACTTCGAGCTTTGCAGCATCACCAATGGTGTTTGGTGCTTTCCCTTCATTACATTCAGGTTGTGCCACAATTGAGGTTTTGTTTCTGATGTATTTATTCCCTAGATTTAGAACCCTGATTTCTAGTTACATTTTATGGATTTGGTGGAGCACTATGTACTTTACTCATCATTATTTTGTTGATTTGGTCGGTGGTTCAATTCTCAGTTTCACAATATTCAAATTTGTTGATAATTTTGGTCTGCCTAAGTGTGTGGATAGTATGAAGAACAGATGGAGTTATGAAACTGTTTGTATTGATGAAACCCAAAGATTCTTAGTTGGTGATACAAGCCGATATGGTAGTGTTGACACGCAAGATATCCCAAGACATGTGGAGGATCACAGTAAGAGTGCTAAGCTTCTGCTCCTGCCTCTATTTAAAATTAAAACCTCTAACACTGAATGCTAAACCTGATATCATATTCAGACTTTCTAAATATATATGCTCATGTACTTGATATTCTGGGCTGCGGTTCAGCTCAAGATTGAGGTTGTACAGTTGTATAGATTAATGTATACTTGTTGGTTATCTGCTTATGATATATGTCTGCATGGAACTATCTACTATGCATAAACTTCAACGCGTTCCAAATATCTTTATAATGGACGGATTTCTTGACAACACACTTACAAATGGCTATACAAGTCTTTCAGTATTACTACAGATGATTAAATAATAAAAGTTTCCATAAAACTTATAATCTAATATACACATACTGATGTCAAATTATTCCAGGAACAATCTAATAAGAGTAAAAAAATAACCATCAAAAAATATAAACATAAACCTTATTCAAACTAAAACCCAGATAATGAAATTATTAAAAATTAAGATACAAACCAAATAAATATAATTATTCGAGTTACAAACCTTAAGCAGAAGTTGATGAGGAGTATTTGGTGACAGCACGGGTACCTTCAGAGACAGCATGTTTGGCTAATTCACCTGGTAAAATTAATCTAACAGCAGTTTGTATTTCTCTAGCTGAAATGGTTGATTTTTTGTTGTAAGCAGCTAATTTTGAAGCTTCACCAGCAATTCTTTCAAAGATATCGTTAACAAACGAGTTCATGATTGACATAGCCTTTTGGGAGATACCGGTATCTGGATGGGTTTGTTTCAAAACCTTGTAGATATATGATGAGTAAGTTTCCTTTCTAGCTTTTGATCTCTTTTTTGGAGCATCAGACGATGAAGAAGTCTTTTTAGCAGCTGGTTTTTTTTCAGCAGGAGCTTTAGAAGCAGGTTTCTTTTCAGCTTTTGGTGCCATTGTTGCTTATTGGTAATATTTTTTCTTGAAAGTTTTAAGTGAATTTAACTCAAATATTTGGATTTAAGATGGTAAAACAAGAAAAGTAAAAGTAACTATTTTGAAAAAAACAAGGAATTGAACAGGTTTATATATTTTTTGTTATTAACTATTATCAACTGAAACCCACTAGATCAGATGTGATAGTAAATACCCTGTATGTGTAAATCACATCACACTTTTGTTAGTGCTCAGAGTTACACTCCCAGCCATATATTTCAGTACTGCATATAAATTACTCTTTTTGGATTCTCCCAACCTGGACTTAGTTCTTGAAAACCAGTTTTTATTTCGCATTTAGATTATAAATTGGGATAAAAAGCTTTGAATGCATCGTTCTGTTTTATACCCCATAACTTGTAATTTTCAGAACAGTTGCTTTTGCCACCCAAAACGCGAGCTTTAATTGGCTGGGTTAAACACACTTTTAGCGGTTTGTTTACATTGTGTTGATCACTATTGATTTGAATTTTTTATTATTTAAACCAAGATATTTCCCATTTATTTCTTGATTACATTTAGTTTTCTTTTTGCATTATACTCAAATTTGAATACATCAAGTTCGATCAAAACTTTCAACTTTTTCAACAACAAAAATAAAAATAATACTCAATCATAATGTCAGGTGGTAAAGGTGGTAAAGCCGGTTCAAGCGATAAAGCTTCTCAATCAAGATCAGCTAAAGCTGGTTTAACATTCCCAGTCGGAAGAGTTCATCGTTTCTTGAGAAAAGGTAACTACGCTAAACGTGTTGGTTCAGGTGCTCCAGTTTACTTAACAGCAGTTTTAGAATATCTAGCTGCAGAAATTTTAGAATTAGCTGGTAACGCTGCAAGAGATAACAAGAAAACAAGAATCATTCCAAGACATTTACAATTAGCCATTAGAAATGATGAAGAATTGAACAAATTATTGGGACATGTTACCATTGCCCAAGGTGGTGTTTTACCAAACATTCACTCGAACTTGTTACCAAAAAAATCTGCTAAGGCTGCTAAGGCTTCTCAAGAACTATAAAATGTTTTGTTCTATTATTAAAGGTTACATTTTCTAAATTTTATTTTGAGTGGTTTTCAATGGTATTTGTTTATTATTTTTAAAAAACGGTGTGTTTCAAATTGAAATGTCTTGTTTATGTATATTAGTGTTTAATGGTTTTTATATTGCTTTAATTAGTTACGGGTGATAAATATTATTTTATTAGAAAATTGTTATTGTATTTTACTTTGGGCTTTAGTACTGAAAAGGCTATAAAATGTTCTCGATGTGTCACGAGATAAAAACGTGACTTATGTTATCGAGGATATTTCCTAATATAGCTTATTTGAGATAACCGATGTTTTTATATATCTTCGAATTAACCCTTACGAAACGTAGATATTGAGCAGAAATCTCTGTTATTGCATGTTTCTTCTGCTTTAAAAAATCTAATAAATTATAGAGGTTTAAAGCATGCAGATATTGTTACATACTTTAGTATACCTTATATAGGGATTTTTTGAGTAAAACTAACAGGTACAGATCGCTTCTCCCAGTTCAGCAGCACAATCATTTTATTTAAACTTCAAAATCTTGGTTTTTGAATCGATTTAGCTTGCTGCTACTTAGATTATGCTTTCTTAGTTTGTGCTGAAAGATAGAAATTTAGAATGTTTATTATTGCGACCAATTTGGTTTCATGATATAGTTCGACATTAGGTTTTATTTATAGATAGTATAGTTGTAATCATATAAAATTAGTATAACATTAGTTTATATCAAATTTAATTTTTATAAAATCAAATATCAAAAAACGATTGCGTGGTATTTGACACACATTTGTTTCTCTTCATTATATATATATACGAAATTCTTAACTTGTTGACTTCTGCTGTACTGGCTTTCCGTCGTGTGTCACAAGTCATAAGTCAGAGTTTAGTGTGCGTCGTATATGACGGAACTTAAAAATATGTCAGACAAGGAAACCTATACTCACAACTACTCTTTACTAAAAATTGACACAAACAATGGTATCTACAGGTTTTGATCTAAACTTTTATTACTAAATATTTATTGCAGAGTCATGCGGAGTATTTGTTTTTACAATTTCACTAATCAGGTCAAGCAATCACCATAAATTCTCATAAACAAATGCACGTACATTATAAACTTTTCCTTCTTTCTGTTAATTCTTCATTAGTTATCAGAACAGTCAAACTCGCTTTGATCAAATCATCCCCTTTAAGATTGAAGTTGATCTTGTTCAAGTTTTTCATAAATTCATAAACTTGAACATTATTATCGAAACTAATCAAATTTTTTTCGAACATTTTAAATAATCCTATTGAAACTTTAAAAATCTCGCTATATCCGTTTATAATCAAAATATCCCATATTCTGAAGACAATATCGATAGGTAAACAATCAGTAAACAGCGATACAAACCAATTAAAACATATTGGGTCTAGTTCGACATCAATTTTTTGGAAATGCTCCGATAATTTTGGTAAATATTCTTTAAAAAACTCTTTGAGGATTTCTAAGTCATCTCTAATTTTAATCAAATTAAAGAAATTCTTTGGTAGTATATTTTCAATCAATCCGATAAATGACCAATATGCATCCTCTTCATTTGAATAAACTAATAGGAAATTTGCAACTATGAAATTCATACCTTGGCAATATCCAATTGATCTATATTTCCTACTAAATGCAATTAATATATTCTTTAATTTGATTAAACCCGGTCCGTTATCACTGAAAAAGATATTGGATGGCATCGTACGATATAAATCAAGTTCTATTTGTGATTCAGCTTCTTGATTCGGCTCAACATTGTGAAACAACATATCGTATTCTCCTGGAGTCTTCAAGTTTTTACAACATTGTGACCAAATTCTTGGTTTGTATTTTAAGGGTATACCGGACTGAACCAATTTGATGAATTCCTTGTATAGATTCTTAAAATTTTGCAATGGTTCTCCGTTTATTGTTAAATAATCATCATTGTAGTCGTTGACTTTGTTTATTAATATTTTCATAATGAATTCATCCCAGCTTTTATTTAGTTGTTTTTGATTATTATCATGAGTGTTTGCTATCTTTAGTAACTTTGAGCTAAAGTTTTGATTTTCCAAAAAATGCCCGTTTACATGATTTTGATTTAGCTCATGTTGCCTCGATCTGTTATACAAGAATCCGTATTTATCAACATATTCAGTATTATTCTGTTCTATCATGGTCTTATCAGCTGGAGAGAATCGGTCTAATTCAACAGGCACCAATTTGTTATTATGACTATGACTGCTAATATTACTATTCTTAATAGGATCAAGATTTAAGAACTTGTTCGAAAGGACATCTAAGAATGATGGAAGCGGTGGTGAAGAAACGGAATGTGGTCTTGTTCTAAGGTTTGAATGCTGAGTTTGCATGTGCTGTGCTGATAGCGACCTCGCTCTCATTTTCAAAGTGTCTTCTAATGAATCTGATGAATTCCACCAGTTTTCAAACCATTTGTTACCAGATGATGCCGTTGTTTCATTCACCACATTGGACGATATTACGGAGTTTGTTTCAAAATTTTCATCCATAGCATCATATATCAGCTGCTTTAGATCATCCTTGTCTTCTGTTGATTCTAACTTTTCCTTTATGATCAGCTCTATCTGACTTGTTGATAATCCAACTTCATTCAGAAGCTTTGTTAGTATGTTTTCCTTGAGTGCGTTTTTCCTTCTAATCAGTGATATTTCAGCTTCCCTTTGCGCCAGATCCGTAGATAACTGTCGTATTAAATTCACAGACCCATATCTCTTTATTAAATGTTCAAGCGATTTATCAGACGATATGTGTAAATTTCCCGGTACTGTACTCGCATTCAGCGTAATCGAGTCAAACAGGTCGTCCTCCTGATTCTGGGAAAGCGACAGTTTGTTAAAGTCTTGAACAGATGACGAGGAAACAGACGAGGAATGCAGAGGAGCGTTTAGCAGTATATCATTATTGGAAGACAAAGGTGAAGAGGTATCAGGAACATATTTCTTGACCACCCTCGCAGTTCCTTTTGGCTTTGGCAAAACCGAGTTATCCACCATACTTCACTCACTAAACAAAACAAAACAAAACAAAGCAAGAACAAGAATAAACTAGTATCTTGTCACGTTAGTAAACTAAACTGTGTCATGATTGACTGCTAATTTGAAACCGGACTTTCTTGATTCTTGCGATGATTCGAGGGTATCCGGCCACTCCAAAAGAGTATTGATCAACTTGATCAACTGGAAAACAATTGAACAGGAAAGTGTGATAATAGACCAGCTACTTCAGCTCATCGTCCTTTATGCCTAATAAATTGCCAGATAATATAGAAGATAATAATATGCCAATACATGCGAAGTTCTCACAGTCACAGACTTCTGAGACGAAAAGGAGCCTGCCATTATTACCGATAACAAATCCAATCATCTCATCAGCATTGCTCAAAATATTTCCTTTCCTGATTGTATTCAATAACTGTCTGGAATTCATAACATGGACTTCGGATGATCCTTGCTTAAGTTTTATATATATATCGGTTTTACTGCTGGTGATATTCTACTGGGACATCATCTACCTATATTTCATTCCTGTGGTTCTAAACTTTTTGTTTTGCTCAATAGTATACTATGTTCAAACAGTTACCCAGGATATCAAATATAATGAGAATCCAACATTGGAAGAGATCATAAACACTCTAGAAAACATCCTAATGAGACTGAGCATGATATCTAGCATTTCTGTTAAATTGAATACATGGAAGCTGTTTGCGAACGTGCTAGTCTTTGTCACACCATTACATATTTTGGTCTTGAAATATCTGATATCTCCAAGGACATATTTCTTGATTTTAGTGGTAATTGTCACTACATACCACTCGCTCTGGTTTCAGGCTACTCTAAGAATATTGTGGAGAAGTCTGATAATTAGAAAAATCTTCAATTTCTTGACCGGATTTTCGTCGTCTTACAGTACAACAAATAATAACTATAAAATTTTGTCGGAATCAAATATATCATTTGAAAAACATGGCAAAGTAATTCAGTTCCAAGTCATAGAAAACGAGAGAAGATGGTTTGGGATTGGATGGTGCAATAAACTGCTGCCATATGAAAGATCCAACTTCACTAATGAGCAACTGCAAGATATGCCACCTCCGCAGGATTTCAAATTCCCTTTCAATGAATCGAACTGGAAATGGCTAGATGAAGAATGGATTACTGATCTGAACTATAACAAAGAGTCAAATAAAGAAGGATGGGTTTATTTTGATAATTATTGGAAAAATATGCAGTATAGGGATTCAGTGGTATGCTATACTAGATCTAGAAAATGGGTAAGAAAAGCAGTATTAGTTATTGAAAAAAAATGAAACTGAAATGTGCTGTTATGACAGATTACGAATAAATGATTTGCGTTTTTGATTTTACGAGATGATTGATATTTAACTTAATTCTGTAATTGTTTCTGTTAACCTAAAAAAACTATTAATGCAATATATATGACTAAACGCCATCAAAAAACTATTTTAGAGACGTTCTTTTAGAGGATTGGGAAACTTAATTATATTATCAACAAAATAGCACTGGAAACAATTCAGCAAAACTGGGAATATCAACATTACTAAGAATATTTGGAGATTTGGTTTAGAATCTGACCAACTTAAAACCCAATCAGCAAAATTAATGAAGATTGGAAAATATAGTAACAGATAAATGATTAGTTTCATTATTATTAAAGAAACAAAAAAGATAATCAGTTGCTTCAAATACGAAACAAATTGTGGTGGTTTACCATAATTGCCACTTTCAATATTTTCCACCTCTAGAAATTCAGCAAGTGTGTAAACCATGTACAATGCAAACCATAATATAGGAACACCAACCGTTGTATCCATTAATAAGTTGATAAAGTACCAGTCACACTCATCATTATTACCAAAAGTGAAAAAGAAATGGTTACTTGACTTCAATATAGACAATGTGACGTTCAGTAAATGTATACCAACAGCACCAAACACTTGCTTTGAGACATCAAAAAACCAAATATTCCACGGTCTCTTTGGATGTTCATAGTACCGTTTTATCACCAGCGAGAAAACAGAGATTAAACCTAGGCATGACTGGATGACTAAAGACACTGGACCCAATAGCTTACAACTTTGTGGCAATAATTTTTTTGACATTGTTTATTTCGCTACACTTCAAGATAAGCTTAAGAAATAATAAACTATTTAAAATACATGAAACATGCTTCCTCTACCAAGAAAAAACACAAACACGTGACTCAATATCTATATACGAGTAGTATTGATTGATCACGCTCGTGATTTACTTATATTAGCAATATCTTGTTACATAATGCTATCAGTTCAGGATCAACCGTCTCTTTTTTTGAAATGTTGGTGATATTCGCAGCAATAAATTTTGAATTATTCAAAACGGCCTTATTTCCATTATCAGCATTATTCTCAGATGTCTCATATATTGAGTTTAGTATTAGAATCAGATCATTGGAATGATTAAAGAGAAAGCCATCAGTTTCATTCTGCAGCAGAATACCTATGGTTTTGGTCAATTCAAAGAGATACAACACTGGAACCGAGGAATTAAACGTCAGAACCTTTTGAATTAACTCTGTTGGGTTATTCAGTTTATAGATAACTGCCTTATTTATGATAAGGAGCACGACTGTATTGAGGTCATAGTCGTCTGTAGAAGAGGTTATGAATAAATTTTTGATTTCCGAGTACAACTTCTCGAACTGTGTCTTATCGACCAGAACTAGCGTTTTCTTCAACAGATTTGATAATAATTTGTTGAAATTTGTATAGTACTTTGTATTGTCTAATGTTGCCTTTATTATTCCAACAAAAAGTCTAAACTGTTGCGTATCGTCTAGTAATGAAATTGCGTCGTACGTCAATAAGTTTTTGAGAAGATGTAGCAGGCTCTGAAACTCAACAGGGTCGGTGAATAGATCGAACTTTTCTAAACTGATTTTGAGCAGTCTTGGTTTCTTTGTTAAAATCAAATCACGAGCTGTATTAGCGTCAATAAAATTACTTATAATGTTCATTGATGATGATATTATGTATGGGTTTGATTCCGTTTCTATTGATTGTAAGCATTCATCTATATCTGAACGGTTGTCATTTGAGACGTTTGAAGAAATATTTCCAATGGAAGCAAGCAATCTTCTGTTAATAATCAATTTATTAGGAATTTCATACGGTTCAATCTCCTTTAGAAATCGAAAAAAAGTTCTTTGAATTTTCGTGTTTTTGAAATTGAGTGAATTATCGATTGTAATATACTCAAGAATAATTGATGTGTTCACTAATAATTGTGGCCAGTCATCCTCATCAATGTCATCTTTGTTCGTCAAAAAGTGATTGAATACACCGATAAAAGTGTCCAGGCCCTTCATTGTGATAGCTAGTTTGTTGAAGCTGATCAAATCTGTTAAAATGTCAATGATCATGAACTTGTCTTCAGAGTACTGCAAGTAGGCAACAAGGTCATTAGTGAAAAATGACACTTTTTCCGCATAAAACTTTGAATCGACAACAAGGTTTCTGATCAAGATAACGAATCTGTCGTTCAAATCGTTCTGATCCGGCTTATTCAAATAAGATTGAATACTCTTGAATAGACCATTCTCTGAACCTATCAGCTGATCTCTATTTCCGTCATTATCAGCAACCACATTACATAGGACTCTTACCAATTCCAGAGACAATTTCCTGTACTGGCCCTGTGGTATCTTTCTAAGACAATAATCCAAAGTACCATTGAGGTCTTGAATATGTTCTGCCACTATTGGATCAGAGCGAAGTGGTTCCTCCCTCAATAAAACAGCTAGTCGGTCCAGAAGTTCGAGGTAGCTCTCCGCCAAAGCATTGGACAAACTCAAGCTATCTTCACGACATCCCTCAAACAAAGATGACAATCTAGAAAAGACTTGGTGTAAATCCATTTCTGAGCTTGGATAGCAAAAAGTGTTCATAAACCGATTTTTTAATTTTTGTTTGAGTGCGTTGCATAACCCACAAACTTCGTAGCATTTTTACCAGAAATACGCCAAAAAAGCAACAGAAAACCGCCATTGTGATAAACTAGCTATTCTAGACATATAGACAGACAGATATACACCAGTTAAAGCCATAATATTTTAAAAAAAGGTTTTTTATATCGAATTTTGGTGGAAAAATGAGTAAGTTGTGGCCCAACCAGTACTTAATCTTAGTTGAATTTATTTTTTTCCAAACTGGAAGTTTTAAGGGAGATATAGTATCTATTAAAAGAATACTAACAGGAGGGAGCCTAAAATACATGCAAATCACAGTCATAAATATTCATTTTATCCATCACTTAACTGATCACAAAGCATGAGCAACATTTCAAGAGGCATATTTTCGCCTTCACATTCACCATCTACGAATACAGTTAAAACGAAATCCAAACTTTCAATAGCTTTGAAGAGCCAAAATAGTTTCCAACCAAGTATCTTGAAGACTGATTTAAAAGTAGACACAGACGTACTTGGAGAAGTGGACAGTGGCTCAGAGGACGATGAAGAGGAGGAGGAAGAACCAAAGAATGAAGAAGATCGTGACGACTATAAAGTTGGTGGTTATCATCCGGCATACAAAGGTGAAAACTACAAAAACGGTAAATATACTTTGGTGAGAAAATTAGGTTGGGGACATTTTAGTACAGTATGGCTTGCGAAGGACAATGAGAAGAACATTCATGTGGCCGTTAAGATAGTTAGATCAGCTAAACACTACACTGAAACAGCTATTGATGAGATTAAACTGTTAACCAAAGTTGTTGATAGCGATATAACACACAAGGGTCATAAACACATAATAAGCTTTCTGGACTCTTTCACCCATGAAGGTCCAAATGGGTCTCATATAGTTATGGTGTTTGAAGTCTTGGGGGAGAACTTACTGGGTTTAATAAGAAAGTATAAGCATAGAGGTATCCCCGTGATTTATGTCAAACAAATTGCAAAGCAAATGCTTCTAGCGCTGGATTTCTTGCACAGAAAATGTGGTGTAATCCATACAGATCTGAAACCTGAAAATGTTTTGATAGAAATTGGCGATGTCGAACAAATTGTTAAAATGGTTGAAACTTTAGAGAAAGCTACTAAAGAAGCTAAGAGGCTAGAAAGAAAAGCTTCGCGAATATCAACCCCAATACCGGTTGGTAGTGAATCTGGGTTGAACACACCATCACACAGCGGATCGATAAGAAGGGCTCGTCGTCAGACTCTAATTACCGGATCTCAACCATTGCCATCACCATTGAATACAGGAAGTTATTTCGAAAATTCTTTCAAAAGCAATTCACCCTTCACATCACCATTGAAGAATCCAAATTCCATCAACTCAAACTCGAATTCCAACTCGAATTCAAAAACAGACATTGCAAGATCTTTCTCATCGATGTCTATATCTGCGGAAAACTCAACAATATTAACTAATGAATCAGAAATGTCCGGTGAAAACTTTGCAGAAGAAAATCTGATAAGTGTGAAAATTGCAGACTTGGGAAACGCATGCTGGTATGATGAACATTTCACTGATGACATTCAAACAAGACAGTACAGATCTCCTGAAGTGTTATTAGGAGCTAAATGGGGCTGTTCGACAGATGTTTGGTCATTAGCTTGTATGATTTTTGAACTGTTAACAGGTGATTATTTATTTGATCCTACCAAAGGTCATAGTTATACCAAAGATGACGATCATATTGCGCAAATTATAGAGTTATTGGGTAAAATACCAACAAATCTCTTGAAAGAAAGTCGATACACAAGAGAATTTTTTAGCTCGAAAGGTGAATTAAGAAACATTTCAAAACTTAAACCCTGGGGACTGAAAGATGTTTTAATGGAAAAATATAAATACAATGAACAGGATGCTGAAGAGATTTCCGATTTCTTGTTACCAATGCTGAATGTAAATCCCGAGAAAAGAGCAGATGCTGGTGGTATGGTCAACCATCCTTGGTTAGCAGATGCTGTTGGATTGAGAGATGTCTTTTTAGAGAGACCTTTATGTGGATGTGGTGACGATATTCCCGGTTGGGCTAAAGAAATCAAAGGCCATCCAAAACACTAAGAGAAACAAATGTAAAACAGTGTATAATATTATTTGATTGTTTTAGATCATAATTTAAAAGAAAATAATCTAATTGTCGTTTTCTAGATATAATACTTTATCATAAATTAAATCGTTTTTTTGGGGTCAGCTACCCATTTGACAGAGAGAGCCTATTTCTGTCATATTAATTTTAACCTTAGGCCAATGCCTCGACGTACTTATCAATCTAAAATGATTGAAACAGATTTATTTGAATTGAGGTTGATTGGGATTTAGAGAAAACCTCAATTTCATCTCCACCCAATTCAAGCAAGTACAGGGGTCCTGAGATATATTATCGCATAACTAAATCAGATTCTTAAAACACCTTAATACAGTGTAAAACAAAGGCCTGACATATACGGTTCGTGATAATTATGCTTTGGTCTTGCTATTCTTTTACAAACTTAGAAGAGAAAGATGACCTTTCAATGAAAAATATTATTTATAAAACTCAAATTTAGTCTGATAGGGTCAAGCGAGAGTAAACTAAGCCTTATTAGATGCATAAACATAAGGTCAAAATCCGAAGCTACAGTGATACGATAACGACATATAAATATATTGAAAATTCTGGACTAAAAAAAGGAGACAGGATGATTCTGTTGGATATCTAGACAGCTTTATACTTCTTAAAGATCCATTTCTTCATCCTCGTTGTCCTTAGAAGGTGCTTCAGTTGTTTCACCGTTCTCTTTAGCAGCTCTATCAGCAGCAATCTTTTCAGCCATAGCTGCAGATTGTTTTGCTTCTTCCTTAGATCTATATGCTTGTTTTTGTTCTTCTTGTTTAGCTAAGTAACGACCTCTGATCAAATTTCCGGTAGAAGCTAATTCTTCATATTTAGCAATGTATTTAGCTTTTGATGAATCGTAACCATCCTCATATAACCAATCTTCAGTTTTAGTTAAAAGAGCACGTAATTTTTCTTTTTCTTCATCTGAAGCAAATTCAGAATACTGTTCTTCTAATTTACCACGTAAATCGTAAATGTATTCTTCTAAAGCATTCTTACGGTCTTCTGTGTCAGCAACCAATTTATCTTCCATGGCCAAGGCATTTTCTTTTTCAATCATTTCCGATCTCAAAACTTCTGGTAAAGCCAAGGTATGAGCTTCAATGATCAAATCATTTCTTTTAACTAATTTTTTAACTTCTTTGTATTCTGGTTCATCCCCTTCTTTAGCTTCTGGGTTTTCGACTAATTCTTGAACTAATTTTTCCTCAACAGTGTATGCTCCTTCAACGGTATAGAAACCAGATGGATCATTTCTTAATTTAATTTTAACTGCAATAGAATCTTCACCTTCATTCAATTGAACACCTTTGATATCCCATGTAGCAATTTCTTGAGTTGTACCAATTGGTAATTGCTCTGGGTTAGTGTATTTAGCATCAATTTGAAAATCTTTAGTACGGTATAAAGTGATCAATTTGGTTGATGGGTAGAACGAACCAGCTGGGAAAACTTCTAGGTTATCTTCTTCTTCGCCTTCTTTATCCCAGAAATATGAAACTGAGTATGGATTGATGTCTTCAAATTTGAATGGACGGACACGTAATGTTGGAGAATGGATAGCACAAATAAAAGTAGCACCACGAGCAATAGCTTCATCCTGGTTCAAAGTGAACGATAATTGTTTACCGAAAACATCGATAATTCTCTGTTTTAATGATGGAACACGAGTGCATCCACCGATGACTTCAATGGTGTCAATATCATCAACAGTTAGACCGGCCATTTTTAAGGCTTTTTCAATTGGTTCGTTAACACGATCCAATAATGGTTTAACAAATTCTTCAAGCTCTTCACGGGTCAATGAAGATGAAACATCGACGTCATTCATAACTGATTCGACGTTAAATGGAGCATGTGCATTGGCTGAAAGAACTTTCTTTAATTTTTCTGCTGCTGCTAAGACACGCGAGTAAGCTTTTGGATTTGTTCTGATGTCAATTTTGTATTTTCCAATAAATTCGTCAGCAAAATGTTCGGCAATAGCACGATCAAAATCACGACCACCAAAATGTTTGTCATAAGCAGAACCTATAATCTTTAATTCACCTTTTTTCAAAGCACCGATTGAGACAGTGTATGAAGAGTGACCAATATCAACGAAGGCAACTTTTTTTGGTTCATCTTCAGGTAAATCAGTTTTGAAAACACCGTAACCGACTGCAGCAGCAGTGACATCATTGACAATTCTAACTGGGTTTAAGCCTGCAATAACAGCAGCATCAGAGATAGCATGACGCTGTTGTTCTGTGTACCAAACTGGAACCGCAATAACGATATCTGTAATATTGGCTTTAGTTTCATGGGTTGTAATATTCTTGATTTTGTTGATGTACATAGCAGCCAGCTGAGTAGCAGAGAAGGTCTCTTGTTTACCTAAAAATTTAACTTTAGCACCAACTTTACCATCTTCAAGTTCAACTAATTCAGAGGTGAAGTATTTTTTCTCAATCTCGAAATCTGGATCCTTGAAGTTCAAGCCAACAATACGTTTTATATTGTCGACAGTGTTCTTTAAGTTAGATGTCTGCTGATTTTTACCACTTTCACCAATAAAACGGTTTTTGACACCAAAACCAACTAGAGTTGGTGTGGAACGGTTTGAAACTTCGTTGACAACGACATCAATACCTCTGTTACGAGCAACGGCAACAACAGAGCTGTTATTACCAAAATCTAGACCAAATGGAGCACTCATAATATCCTTATTATATTAAACAAATCTGTTAAATGTTTGTGGATCTTTATTTCTACTTACTTCCTTTGTTTTAGCTCTATGTAATTTCTTAAGTACCAAATTTTTTTTCCAACGAATTTTTAAAATTACCCGACTTTTCTAGAAGATTCTAGCCGGGTCATATTGGTCTCTTGAGATTTCTAAAAAGTTCTGCCTGGACCTCTGCCTGGACTTTCGTTTACTTCAGTGACGGTTTGACTGCCGATATTCAGTATTCTTATGAGAACAAGCATGTATTGAAAGTGTTTATACCAACCACAATTGCTTGTTTCAACCAAAACAGCAACTAAAACAAACAAAAAAATTACGTAAAAACGAATTAACAACAGCTAACAACAAACCTAAAGTCAATTAACCAAGCCTAACTATCTAAGTACTTTCTCGAATAATTGTCAATAATGTTTGCCATCCTGACTGTTCCAGCAATTCATAAGCATCTTTCAATTTA
Organism: Wickerhamomyces kurtzmanii; assembly: GCA_030572875.1. Classification (NCBI taxonomy): domain Eukaryota; kingdom Fungi; phylum Ascomycota; class Saccharomycetes; order Phaffomycetales; family Wickerhamomycetaceae; genus Wickerhamomyces; species Wickerhamomyces kurtzmanii. The sequence goes on along the minus strand of JAJMCJ010000022.1, from coordinate 37,231 downwards.
TGTTCTGTAGCAATCTTGACGATAATTTCTTGTTCCTTAGGTGATAAGATATCCAGAGAAAATATGTACAACAGCAAATGGAAGTCAGAAATCGATTCGATGATATCATTTTCAGAATTATCATCTATTTTTAGTTGTTTCTTAACTTCATATAGATCCTGCGAGACACCAATAGCTTGTCTATTTTCAATTGGAAAACTATTTGATTTGAACAATGGATTTGGACCCTGAGGGAAACCATGGGACAATGTCAACAATAAATACTCAACTGGAAATGCAGGTTTCGCATTTTGTTTGACAGCAATCTTGTATTCGTTTATCTTTGTGAAAAAAATTTCTGGGACGTAACGTTCTTTTGATGTTTCATTGATGTAAGCCATAGACGGATGTGTCGAGCCTGCAATGATATCAGCCTTTACTAGTGCTTCGGCTCCTGATGAAACTTGGTAGGAAGATATATCGATCTCGCCAAATGAATTACCTGATATAACACATGTAACGAATTTCGATGAAAAGTGGCCATTGTTTGAGTATTTCGTGATATTAGGATGCTTTATTTGTAATTTTGCTGCTAGAATGACTTCCAGCGACGATAAAAAAAAAGAGTCCTTATGTCTTTTACAAATCACCGTCCCATCACCTTTACCAGCATCTGTTATATCTGTGAAAACAACACCTATTTTAATTAATCCACACTTTTGAGCAATATTATCTACTGCAGAGTCATCTGGTTGTAAAGTCAAACCATCGTTTTCATCAAACTGTGGAGGTTCATAAATTGCTTCAACAACTGCTTTGATTCCCAATGGAACCTTGTCGTACTTCAAGTATTTACCATATAAGTATCCAATTCTTTGAGCACCGGTCTTTCTCCAACTTTCGATAAAATTATTGATAATTTCAGAATTTGAAAACTCCACATGATCTACCATACGAAATTCCTGCTGTTGTAATGTAATAGCAGAGGGTTGACATTTTGAGCAAATTCCGTTTGGCCAGGGATCGTGACCACCATTGCAATGCTTATTTATCGAATAATTGGGCTCTGTTAAAGGTGCAATATAAGAAGTCCCATTTGATTTCTTGGCCTCATTTAGCTGTTTAAGATAAGCATGAAATGAAATATGCTTTATACTATGTTCTTCTTTGTATGCTTTGTCCCAAGGAGGTAACGGCGAGCAGTATTCGCACATTCCTTTCTCACCATGAACGCAAAACTTACTTCTTGGTCTTGTAATAAATCCTTCTTCCTTTTCGAGAATATTATCGATCTCCAGCTCTTCAACATTCAATGGTCCAGAAACAGGAATACTAATAGGTGTGATTTTAACACTTGCTGGTTCATGTTGTGAAGAAATTCCCGTATTCTCAATATTTGCACCCGCAGGAGTAGTACCCGAGACTCCTTCTAGCTCATACGTTAGATATAACAAGTCTCCATTTTTGAAGCCTAAATCATTTGGTGTTCTACCGCATAGAGAGACAATCGATTGAGCAGACCCATTTGGCTTGCCAGAAACTTGGATACTATTAAACTTAATGTTTTTAAACTGTCTCGATAGATCTTCAGCAACAAGTAAAAAGTCCTTAGCAGGATCAGCATTGACTCTGAACATACCATCTTTTGATCTGAACCTTATGATGATCATCTTTGAATTGCCACTGTAATACTAATATCTGCGACAGAGACTCCAACTGTAGCCGTTATTTAATGTTTTCTCTGAGTATTTAAATATGACTAATCCTATAAACTCAAAATTACTATCACTTTCTTTCTGGATAATAGCTATTCTCGATTCTTTCTTCAGTAACTCTTGAGTTATGTAGTGTTTATGGTTCTACCAAAGATGAAAAAAATATTGATCTAGTGGTTTTGAGCACTTCCGATATATCAAAATATGAAAAAAATTGAATCGTGGTTTCTTTGCGATATATCAATAACATTTGTTTTATTAGCTGAGACGAGTATTGCAATTGAATCAAGATGTCAGATCAAGCAACAGAGGAACCGCTCACTGAAATATTTCAAATTTCAATCTACACACCTTTTATATATTTTACGGTAATTATAGTTGGTATGATTATATTTTCAGTCAGATTCAGAGCACAGAAATTGAAGAAATTGAGTGAAATGGAACCATTGTTCAAGAGAAATCTAAACAAAGAAATATTCTTACAACTACGCGATAGTCCAGAAAAGGTTAATGACAAAGTTTTAAAGGCAGCTTTGCTAAGAAGGGGAGCTGAAACAATGAGAAGAATCATTAAACTAAAAGAAGTTACACCATCTTTCAATGTATTATATCAAAAAGGTCTAATCAGTGATGAGCTATGGGAAAGATTTCAGACTGCATCCAAGATTGAAGATCTAGAATTAAAAGAATGTCTCATTGAATGCGAAAAGATCAAAAAGGGATGGGGACAAAAGTTTTTCCCGTTATTGTCAGAGATTACTTTCAACGAAGCTATGAGAAGAAGATACAACTCTTTGGATCAAAGAAAATCGGATCTTTTGAACGAATGGGGCATTGATATTCAATAAATGAGGTTTAATGTATAAGTTACAAATCATACTATTCTAACTGTACGTGCTGCAGTTGTAAACATAAATTAGTATCTATAATAATTTTTATTTCTATGCTGAGCACAACACCTAACTTCTTCTCCCTTTCTTCTTAACAACTTGGAAATCCCAACCATCATTATCTTCTTCAGCGTTAATGAATAACGCATCACTCCAAGATAAACCATCGTTCACGATTTCCTCAACTTTTTGACGACGTTTCAAAAATTCTTTGGCGAATCTTCTTCCATCCATAGTTGAGCTATTTGAATATATAGTGTCAGCAATAATTTCCGATGATTCTGAACTGGATGGTAATGTAAGCATGACTTGTAAGACATCATCTTTATTGATATTGTTGTTTAGTTTCATGGATGTACGGCACCATGATAAAAATTCCTGACGTGGAGAAATCTTTAATGACGACACTGATGAGTTAGCTAGTGTAGGCACTGATGATGAACTATTGTTTGCTGAAACACTGCGCAAAATATCAGGTGTTTGTGTTTTAATGACGTTTGTAACTTTTTGAGTAACTGGTTTAATAACTGGTTTCTTAGCTGATCCAACAACAGTCCAAGCGTTATCCAATGAGTTCGAAATTGCAGAGGCAAACGAAGGCTTTGAGATGGGTTTGGAGTTGGATATATTAGCAGCACTGGCAGCGGCAGCAGACTCCTCAAGCTGTATCTCAGCTAATGATTTTTCAGGGATAGACGATTGTGTAGCAACACCCCAACGTGAAGTAACCGGTAATGAATTCTTCTGTGATTCACGAATCTCTTTAGTTGCTTCTTCCAACATATGTGCTGCTAGAATTTTATTTCGTTTCTCCTGTTCTCTTATTTGTTTCTGGTTTTCTAAAGACTCAAGCTGTTGGATTTCTTTTAAAGTTAATTCTGGTTTTGTTGGTGTCGCGTTTGCCCATGGTGCCAATTTTGGCTTCGATACTTCTACTGGCCCACTTGAAGTAGAAACTAATTTTGGCTTAGAAGTCTGTGGTGCAATTATTTCAGTTTTCACCTTTCTCTTAGATGGGTCAGAAACAAAATCTAGAGTAGGAGAACTAAAATTTGTGGTTGTTTTTGGAATATTGTCTTGGGCAGGAAACCTTGATGGTGCGCCAATACTCTTTTCTGGAAGCAATTGACTGAAGTCATCATCGTTAAAAGCATCTAAATCGCCCAGTACTTTAGAACCAATCTCATTAAAAATGTGATCATCATCATGCAACTGATCTTCTTGAAATCCCGAAGCATTAACACCACTAGTGGTTTTCTCAGTTCCAAATGAAGTATTAGAATTGTAAAAAGGCGATTGGGCACGAATTCTGAAATCGCCAGATTGGGCAGTAGCTAGTGGTTGATGAACAACCCATGGCGAGTTGTTTGACGTTGTGGTCGGTGATGTACCCCAATTATGTTGTTGAAGAGAAAACTTTTGTTGATCAAATAATGGCAAATTAACAAAATTCAATTGTGGTTGCTGAATTGGTTGCGGTAAGATTGGCAGAGGAACTAAAAATGGTTCTTGAACATTATTAACTAAACTGACAAATTCTTGCAATGTGTGATATGAGATTTCGTCAACTCTACGTAACTTCAGGTCATTTGATAAATAATTTGCTGAATACCAATTCTGCATCATTATGCCGTCAAATGGACCTTGTTGATTCCCAGATGGATCCAAATAAACCCACTGAATTCGATTCGGTTGCAGAAATTGTTGATGCTGTTGAGGAAGAAGCCCTGGTGGAGGAGGTGGAGGAGGTGGATGTGACAGTTTGTGCGTTGAATCGTTTGAAATCGAATTATTTAATAATGAACTTGGATCTAAAAATGGGGTACTAACACGACTGTTATCTAATGTGTCTTGTGTAAGAATATCACCGGTATTAAAGTCAAAATTTGAGGATGTTTTTGTTGCATAATTCTGACCTTTGTTTTGATTCCATTGAATAGATACTTGCTCTATTTTTTCTGAAATCTCATCAATTTGATCAACTTTATTGTTCGAAGTCTCTTCCAGGGACAGAATTTGTAAAGGAGTTTTTGAACGGTAGTTATCATTTGAATCAATTTTAACCAACTGGTTACCTCGCTTCATTTGATGCCAAATATCAAACAAATCCTCCAACGAATAATTTTTACTGTTTTCATTTTTTGGAATGCTTGGAATAGTTAAGTTTGGTGTTGCTTCGGATCCACTAGTTCTTGTACTCCTTAGAAACTCGGAAGGCGTTGATTGTGGTGAATTTACAGAGCTTGACCATGTTCGAGAGTTAGATCCATTGTGTTTAGAGGATTTTGGGCGCATCCTTGTTTGAAGTTAGTAAATATACTTTTCTTAATAATAGATCAGATGTGTGAACTTACCAAGATGGGCCAAATGCTAAAGAGGGAGAATGAGACATTGTAAAGTTGTGAACTTAATAATTACTTAGACGTGAATGGTCTGAAAAGCTGTGATTATAAAAATATGTTTTTTCAATTGAAGATACAATTCAGAGAAGTATTATTTTTGCTAGTAATTTCAGAAGATGCTTGAAATTTTTCAGATTTTTGAAAGTTTTTTTTCCTGCCAGTTCAGATGATGATCGGAAATTGTGAGTTTCGGGTCATTTTTGTATGACCCGAAACGGAAATTGCCTAATATGAACATTTTACAAACATTTTAATAATATTTATTATGCCCATTTTTAAAACAAAATATACAAACAAAACTTGCTACAAAACTATTAAATACCCATTTGTTTCTCCATTTCTGAGTGGAAATCTCTTTGTTGACCGTCGAATCCTGTGAAATGTTAGTGTGCCATAATACCAGTAGGAGTGAAGGAATGTTGTACTCACCTTGATAAATATCTTCCCAATCAACAGAGGTGTCTCTATTGAGTAGTATATCCCTATGGATATTGGAGGATCCACCACAAACAGCAGGAACAAAATCTGTTGAATCAACGATATTCAATTCCATTGTTCTCTTAATTGGCTCTGCTGCACCAAATATCCTTCTGTACTGTTCCAGTTTCAAGTCAGTTTGTGCTTGCTCCCAGTTGGCTAACCTTGATTCCAGCGGATGTCTGCCGTTGATTTTAGAAGATATCGATAATGGCCCTTCATTCGTTCTCAAGATATCTTGTAGACCCGGTGCTGATGGAGCAGCTTCACCAAACTTAACCGAATCAACTGAAGACGTTTGATTATTTGCTGGAATAAACTGTAGACTCTAAAAAACATTAGTTAATGGCTCACACAAAACATAATCCCACCGATAAACGTACCATTTTACTTCTGTTTACTATTTTTAATTCGTGATAGTGTTGATCCAGTAGATTTTAAAGTGGCAATTTTGCTTTCGGGGGTGGTATTGATACATCGGGTAACATAGAAAACATGCTTCCCATACCAGAAAAGTCTGGAAATAATGTGCATGAAATAAAACACAACAATACTTGAACTACACTCATCTCATTCGAATAACAAGATAAATGATTGATAAATGCTTGTATAAGCTCAAGTATCAGAGACAGTCACCGCATTTGCAAGCTGTTACGTGTATTAAATTTAGTCCGGACGGGAAGTTTTTTGCAACCTGTTCCTCAGATAAATCAATCATTATCTACAACAGCGAAAATGGTGAATTTGTGAAGAAACTATCACAACACTCAAAAGGCATATCGAATATTACGTGGTCACCAGATTCGAAATGCATAGCTTCTGCCTCAGACGATATGACAATACATATTTATTTAATTGAGTTTGGGGAAACAATACAGGTTCTCAAAGGCCACACATACCATGTTACCACTTTAGAGTATAACTATAAAGGAAACTTGTTGGTAAGTGGGAGTGCCGACGAAGCCATACGAGTGTGGGATGTCAAGAATGGAAAATGTTTGAAAACATTGTCTGCGCATTCTGATCCAATATCTTCTCTTGACTTATCCTGGGATGGCTCAATTATTGCAAGTGGAAGTTACGATGGCCTGATTAGGCTATTTGATACTGAGTCTGGACAGTGTCTGAAGACTCTGATTTACGATAAAGGTGGCTCTTCATTCCCTGTGTCATATATACGGTTTTCTCCAAATAGTAAATATCTTTTAGCTAGTACTTTGGATGGAGTTGTCAGACTATGGGATTACATGAACAATAAAGTTGTTAAAACATTCCAAGCTAATGAAGCTTTGTTTGAAAAATACAATTGTGGCTCCAGATTCATAACAGCTTCAAAAGATCCATTGATGTATGTATCTTTCTCTTTCATTATATATAGACCTTACTAACTATATAAAGTGCGTCCGGATCGGAATCAGGTAAAATCTATATCTGGGATCTACAATCTAAAAAGATACTGAGTACACTAACAGGTCATACGAAGCCTGTATTGGAGATAGATGTACGCAACAAAATGCTGTGCTCTGTGTCCATAGACGGATTAATTCAAGTATGGACTTTGGCTGACTTTTTCAATGGTTACGACAGTGATAGAACTGATACAGATTAAGTCAGGGTATTTCATTAAAAACACCCAGATCCAAGTCATATTTGGCGATTTTTTTTCGATATTATTTTGAAAAATGATGATGGAATTTTCATCCTAATTTAAATCTTTGTATATTACTACTTTGTATATTAATACTTGAGCACTGTTCAAGTCTAATCTTGCTTTGTTGTTGTAGTGAGTTGGGTTTTTTTACCCTCTTGAAGTTTTTTTTCGAAATTGGTAAGGCCCGCCCGAATCACTTCATTTACTTGGACAGTCAGTCAATACAAACCAGTGATTTTGTCTATATAAAATCGAAAGCTTTGAATGATGATTGCTTCATTTAGACTACGCCATGGTTTGACTTCTAGATGCACCCTGGTGAATTTTTCAAATCTACCTAGAAAGTTCCACTCAGCTAAGCCGAAGAATGAGATTCAATTACCACCCAAAGAATCAACATTGCAAAAATGTAAGTATGTTTTCTAGAGACAACCTTTAAAACCAAAAGATAATATGCTAACATATTAATTAGTCAAATTTCCTAAAAACACACATACAATAACTACAGTTTTTGAAAATTTAGAACATTTAATAGCTTCCGAAACCGAGATTACACTTTATGGATGGATTGACAAAAAACCAAAAAAGATGTCTAAGAATTTAGTATTTGCTACTATTAGAGACCATGAAGGGAACTACACGCAGATAATATCAAATGATGTGCAAACTTCTCAAAATTTGAAGAATGCTCAAATTGAAGATTCAGTAGTCATAACAGGAACTGTTTCGAAAAGATACTTGAAACAAGGCGAATCAGATACAGAAAATTGGGATTTAAAAGTACTGAGATACCAAACTTTGAACAGCTCAAATATCATACCATCTCAATTGGAATCACTGAAATCAACTCCAAATCTATTCCCACCTCAGTACAGATATTTACAATTACGTCAACCATATTTTCAAACTTCATTACGTAAAAGACATTTGGCATCAATCGAAGTTCGCAATGAATTGAACTCCAAAAATTTCATAGAAATTGAAACTCCACTATTATTCAAATCAACTCCTGAAGGTGCACGGGAATTTTTAGTTCCAACTAGAAAATCGAATGCCTTTTATGCGTTACCTCAATCACCACAACAGTACAAACAGTTACTAATGGCAAGTGGGTTTAAAAATTACTTCCAGATTGCAAAGTGTTTCAGAGATGAAGATTTAAGAAGCGACAGACAACCTGAGTTTACTCAAATTGATTTAGAAATGAGTTTTGCTAACGCAAATGATGTTCGTGAAATCATACAAGGACTAATAAAGCGCGTTTGGTTGAAGATCACAAACAAGAATATTTTGATTTTGAAGAACGATGATCATGCTCTGGAGATTGCAGGTGATAAAGATTTCCCCAAACTAACGTATAATTATGTTTTATCTAACTACGGTATAGATAAACCCGACCTTAGATCCTCATTGAAGATTCAAAATTTATCAGAATTCATCGACCATACAGAAAACCCCCAATTTAGCGAGTTTGAGGTTATGATATTGAGAAATGCTTTTGATCCAAACGGCAAATGCAAACTACCGACCTCCTTATTTGATAAAAATGAATACCGAAACAGAATTCCAATAATGTTACCAATCAAAAATGAATTAACTGCGTTGAAGTGGCATGAATCATTTAACAAAATTGTTAAATTTGATTCTTCCAAAATCAACGAACTTCATGAAAAACTAGACTTAAAACCAGGTGATGTTATTGCGGGTTCTACAAGATCAACACTATCGTATGAGAACCCGACGCCATTGGGGAGGTTTCGCCAATTGTCAATTCAGGAATTTCCAACTAATTGGCGGTCAATGCTAAGTGCTAGTCAGGAAGCCAATAATGATTCGAAATTTGTAGCTTCTTGGATTGTTGAGTTCCCATTATTTTCACCATCAGAGTTGGAAACAAATATTAAGCAAGATTATCCAACATATGATTTTAATAAACTGATATCAACACACCATCCCTTTACCATGTGTCATCTATCAGATTATGACAGTTTATCCACCGATCCTTTAAACGTTCGCGGTGAACATTACGACTTGGTCATAAATGGAGTTGAGTTAGGTGGTGGATCACAACGTATTCATGATCCCCAATTACAAAATTATATTTTTAAAAATATTTTGAGAATTCAGAATTCAGAGTTATTATTTGGCCACCTATTAAAAGCTTTTGAAATGGGATGTCCTCCACATGCAGGTTTAGCGTTAGGGTTTGACAGAATGTGTGCAATGCTAATTGAAAGTGAAAGTATTCGAGATGTTGTTGCTTTTCCTAAAAATTCAAATGGTGTTGATAGTGTAGTTGGAAGCCCAAGCGATGTTAGTGACGAGGTACTGACTGAGTATCATATTATGAGAAAAAACTAGTTATGTAAATAGGATTAACAAAACTTTGTATATATTATATTATCTTGTAATCGAGCTGGTATTAGTAATCGAGGGGCACTAATCACTTTCTTTGGACTTATTTGTAGGTATTAGCTCTTTAACCTGTTTTTCTTTCGAAAAGTCGTTCATGTGGACAACAATTTAAAATCAGGTATCCCGATCAATTAAGACTCATTTAAATAAAAATTTAAATAAAAAGTTTCAATATAATGCACAGCAGTGATTCTATAGGAATTAAAGTAGAGAAAGTTTCTAAAGTAGGAAAACCGGTATGAGACACAACTGGTAAATATATGAACTTAACACCGACCGAGTTATACAATTTTTAATAGAAATAATTTGTGTTTTTATATTATTCTAGTATATAATAATTTTACCCCATTAATGAAAAAAAATCCCGTAGCTATATAATATTTTGTTATAGTGTAGCATAATGCAGATTTGAATAAATCTAAGCCTTTTCAGCAATTTTTTCTAAGTCGAATTCATCAGAATGAAGTAATTCATGACTTACCTCTTGTTGACCTCCATCTTTAGCCATTATACCGTATTGTTCATTGTTAAAAAATTCAACACATTCATGTAAGTATTCTGATGGTCTTTCGTTTAAAATAAAATGAGTTGCATTTAAATTTTTAATAATATTATGTGGAAACAATTGGTTGATAGCAACAATACCATCTTTGTCAATGAAATCAGATTTAGAACCCCTTATGAACTTAACAGGTCCACTATATTTTAAATCTTTGGTCTGCTCAACTGGCCAATCTGCGACATCTTCAACAGCAATATCTTGCATATGAAAGACAGGATTTTTGAAATGAACAAAACCATCTTCGTAATTGATAACTGGAGATTTGTACTCATGTTCTTTTGGTGATCTGTTAAATAAGTTGTCTAAAAGATATGCTCGAATACCTTTATTTGGAATGAATCTACCCATTTTTGCTGATGCTTTAGATCTCCAATCTTTGTCAAGTTTACTGATTTTTTTTGTATCATTATTTACAACATGTTGCATAGCTTTGACAAATAAACCTAAAAATGGTTTGATATTTGGTTGCACAACCGGAGAGTTATCAATAATAACAGCACTGTTAACGGTTTCTGGGAATTTTAAAGCGCAGAGCATTGAAATTTTGGCTCCCAAAGAATAGCCAACAAGATTAACTTTACCCAACTTTTTTGAGTCGATAAAGTGCTTGATATCATCCGCCAAAGTATTGTAATCGAATGGCAAGGCATGTTCAGATAGACCGTGATTTCTTAGATCTACAGTATAAACCGGTGATTGTGTTGAGTTCGCCAGCTTATTTGAGTCTGATTTGTATACTCTTTTAGAACCAAAAAGACCATGAATGAAAACAATTGGAAGATGTTCAGAGTGTTCTGTGACCAAAGACTTGGCTGGTAAATGCAAGTCAAATGCTAAGTTAACAAGTTTCTTGACTGGTAATGAAGCCAGTGTATGTGATTGTCTCTTTATGACTCTTGTAAGCATTTTAATGTGTGTATGTAAATATATTTACTCGATGCTGTGTGATACTTGTAAGATATTAACATTATACTAACGGCGTAAAAAAACTTAAGGGATTAAGGAAGTATTTATACTCAAACCAAATGATCTAAAATCCATTTGTTTCGCATATAACTTATCGGTTTCCTGCTCTCAACCTGAGCGTGAAATACAACTCGGTGAGCTTTTCCGAAATTTTTTTTGTTATAAACTCCGTTTGTTCTTGACGGATTCAGTTTCACTTTTCCTTCCTCCATTTCCTGAGGTATAAAAATGAAAACTTTCTCTAACCGGTTATCGTTTAATTGACTATTTCACCTTTCAAGAACTGTCTTTTTTTCACTGAAAGTTGACACTATCTGTGAAATTATAGAGATTCTTAAAAAAGATTGATTTCCCTATAACAGAATATCCGGCGCTAAGAGTTCACCGTACCACGCATAAAAACAAAATATTATTTTTTCCATTTTTATCGAAACAATCAGTTGAGGCTAGAACCGAAAAACTGTCACGTGATACATATACATATATGTGTATTTCATATAGAGATATAACTAAAAAGTAAACTAAAAATCAATATTCTGTGTTGTGTTGCTTTCCTCCCCCTCGTCTTCTACTGGGATACCCCATTCTTCAATTTCAAACTTCTTCTTACCATTCTTGAACGTGTATTCGCTCCTGATTATCATACACTCTCCCTTTTCACTAACTCCACTGATCTTCAGAATGTGTAACAGTCCATGGCTTACCTTGTTCGGTTGATTTTTGTAGGCTTTTTCTAAAAACTCTAGCATGTCTTGATTGAAAGGTTCCAATAGGATAACCGAGTCGAACATGTTTTCGATCAATTTCAGTACACTGCCGGAATACAAGCTTGTAGAAATTGACGATACTATAGTCAATTTCTTGGTGTGAACACGCAATAATGATCGCAAACTGTGTACAAATGGCAAAATCTCTTGAGGCGTGGACAGACTTGGGCTGTAGTTCAGTGGGTGTAACAAATTCGGTATTACCAATCTGAATATCTTGTTTGAATGCATTTTTGATTTCAAGACATATTCAATCTGTTCCAGTATTGGTTTGAACGAGTGAGTAGAAGGTGCGACAGGTATGTATGTAATTTCGTTATTTGAAGGAGTTGGAATCAGCCTGCTTGTAATGTCAAATTGATGGTTGTAGTGTGGGTAAGTTTCGTCATTTGACCGGTTGCTACTTGTTGGTGTCTCGTCTTTATTCAATCCATACCTCCAGGCAATTTTCAAGTCCCTGTTCGATGTGCCTCCATTAACCAAATTTGATACTGTGACTTTTGATTCGTTTTCAGAAATCTTTAACTTTTTGATGTCCTTACGGCTGCCCTTATAAATACCTGGCAATTCTTTACCGAAATCATTAGTACCCAGTATAATCAAATGTGTATTTGAATTTTTGAGGTCTGCGCTTCTACTGTGCATAATACCTTGACTTGAGAATAACTTGATCAATATGGAATTGAACTCGGTGGTTCCGTGTTCCTCGATTAATAGCGACGAGCCAAGAGGTAGACCTTGGTGTAATAGAATCTTGTCTAGATCGTTGCACCCTGTCGATGTAGTTGGCTGCGATGTAATCGTGGAAGGACGAACTCCTGGATGGTCTGCAGATGGATCAACATTTATATTTAGTTTTGAGATGTTTGGCAATACTGGATTACCTGGTTGTGATGTTGGTAATACTCTTTCCCTTCCTAGTGATGGTGGTCCCCCACGGTTTGGAATTATTGAGTTTGGTGCTCCCCTGGTTGAAGATAAGCTATCTGCCAATGTTCTTGGTGTCCCAATAATATCACCTCTCTTTCTAAAAGACATTTATCCTTTCTGAACTGCTTCAATTTTTGGTGTCACTGGTCCAGCTTAATCTCATCGATCTGTCCAAAGAAAAATTTGTAGCAGCAAAAAAGAAAAAAATCATACCGGAATTAACACATCTGTACATCCGACCAATGCTTTTTTGTTTTTTTGTAATTTTTTGGTGTGATCTTTTTTGCTACAATACAAAGGATCTATAATCTTAGATATATGGAAGTCTACATAGTGCAATAATGTCACAAGAATATTTTGATTTTTCTTCAAATAATAGAGAAACGGAGAACGAGAAGTCTGATGAGCCAATACCCGAAGAGAGTGCCTCCACTATAATGTATCTTCGGGATGAAGGCGATTTTAACGAATCATCATTACTAAATACTCCCAGTCATAACAGAACCCAATCAAATGATCAACATTTGAAAACTCAAATCCAGCAATTACAGTACAACAACAATAGGATAAATCTGGATAGATCAATATCGAAGACTGTTTCTATACTATCCGAGTTACAGGTTGAAAATAAAGACCGCCCTATTTTTTATCCGAACAACAACTTGCCAAATAATTTATTGAATAGTACAAAAGCTCACTTAGCCTTGATCAGAAAAAACTCAATAATTAGCGTTAAATCAATTGAAAAAGAGAGAGAAGATAAAAAAGAGGGGACCAATGAGGATGAAGAAATCCCTGAATTTAATGTACTGAATTTAAATTTAAAATTAGGTAACAACAACATCGTCTCAACTTTAGACAAGTCAGCCATCTCGTCACTTTTAGATGAAAAAATATCACAGGCTATAAAACATTTGTTATCGCTGAAGGAAAGAATCGATGACACTTCTTCAAAAGTTTTTGTTACTGGTGACCTGAACTCAGGTAAATCAACGTTTTGCAATGCTTTATTAAGAAGAAAAATTTTACCTGAAGATCAGCAACCATGTACTAGTGTCTTTTGTGAAGTTATTGATTCTAGAGAGAATAATGGTTTGGAAGAAGTTCATGCTGTTTCTATTGGATCTACTTATGATATGAAAAATGAGTCAACTTTTGTTATCTTCAAATTGACCGATTTAGAAGAATTAGTTGGTGAATGTGACAAATACTCAATATTAAAAGTTTACGTCAACGACCACCGTCCAATTGATCAATCTTTATTAAGAAATGGTGTTATTGATATAGCCTTGATTGATGCACCGGGTCTGAATATGGACTCTTATCAAACTACAGAAGTTTTTTCGAGACAAGAAGAAATTGATCTGGTAGTATTTGTTGTTAGTGCCGAAAACCATTTCACACTGTCTGCAAAAGAATTTATTACTGCAGCTGCAAATGAAAAGAAACTTATTTTCATTGTTGTTAATCGATTTGATAATATTAAAGATAAAAATAAGTGCATGAATAGAATTTTGGATCAAGTTTCTAGATTGTCTCCTGATACCCACAAGGATGCAAGAGATTTTGTGCATTTTGTATCTTCGTCAAATGTCGCGAATGGTGAGGGTGGAAGTGGTGGTGACAGTAGTAATGATGACGATAATAATTATAATAACGAAGCTCATCCTGATTTTGATCATTTAGAAGCTTCACTTAGAAATTTTGTTTTGGAGAAAAGATCCTTATCTAAATTGTTACCTGCAAAAACATATTTGTTGAAGCTTCTGAACGATATTGAAACTTTATCTAAAATAAATGAAAAAATGTATGTCAATGATCTCAATACAATGACTTCAAAATTGAATGAAATTGCTCCAGTTTATGAAGACTGTTTGGTCCAGTCTGTTAAAGTGAATGAGATGATTGAAAAAATTACTGAAAATACATGTTTAGATGTGTATGACTTTTCAAAGAAAAAGATTTTAGATACTATAAATGAAATTGGTGATCAACCAATTGTACCTTATAAAGGTTTGCAGTATATCTATGAATATACTTTATCAACAAGAGAGGAGATGACAAAAAGAATTTTAGAGAGTGTCTCAATTGGCGAAAGTTACGCTCGTAAGAAGACAAGCGAAGGAGTTGAAAATATAAGAAAATTGGGTGAAAATAGCTTAGGTCAGGATTTCTTGTCTGACAAAGTTTTCAGACAGGACTTCATGTTCACTAGAAAAAGGGATTCTATTACCAGAAAACTTGATGACTCGACATCCATATTTGATTTTTTCGATCCTTCTTTTGAAAATTTTTTGGTCGCTGTTGGTCTCAATAAATCAACGAAGAACCAAGTTTTGATTTGGAGACAATCTCTTTCTGCAATTGCCTTATATTCAACATCACAACTTTTTACAGGAACTTCTGTGTTGAAGACTTTTGTTAATTACGGCTCCTTATTTTCCACGAACTCAATCCGCCTATTGAGTGGACCGATTATAATTGGTGTTGGAATACTATCGATAACGTATTTGATTTCAGATATACCAAATGCGTTTGCTAGAAAATTAGCCAAGAAGCTAAGAATTCAGATTAAGGAACTAGACTATCCGCACGTTAATTCCGATAGGATTTCTAAAGAAACAAGACAAGTTTTGAGATTTCCAGCAAAAGAAGTTACTAAAAGTTTCCAGTCGTCATTGGAAAAAAACGCAAACAGAAAAGAAAAAATTCTAAGATCCATTAAAGATGCCAATATAGGCTGTAATTTTTTTGTGAACTTACTAAAGCAAAGCTCTGATCAGAAACAATTGGTTGCAAGCTTTGACTTGGAATCTCTCTTACAAGTTGAGTGAGCAGTTTTGGAAGCGAATGACACGTATTGATAATAATATTGCTTTATGTATATACTAACGATTATTTAATTTTTTAAACCTGTTTTTCTCTTTTTCAAAACATTTTAACGATAATTTATGAATGGTTTCAATAATTTTGAGCATTTGATTGTAGCTGACTATATTCCATATTGGTAAAATAGTTAATGTCAATTATGAAGCGTATATTACTTTTCAGTTTAAAAAAGTTATGCTTTCGCAGTCGGATTGATCTAGCGTCACAATTTGGCGTCGCTTGATCAAGGAAAATGAAAAAAATTAATCTTGTACACAGTTTTGAAACTTTTTAAGAACGAATGAGATAGATGATCTAAAAGATGCACAAACTATCCGCTTTGAACGGGCTGAAGACTAAGCACACAAGTAGAACAATAGGAAAAAGATTTCTGAGCAGAACATCAACCAGATTTAACCTTTTGCAAGATCAAGAGAAACTAAGAAAAATAATTGAACAGAATGCAGCTGAACAGCGATCAAAATACGAAAACGAGAGAAATAGCAACGTGAAAACAAATGTATGTATAGAGTAGCGCAGCTGATCAGCCAGCTTGCAGTTATGTGTCAAAAAAACTGATACCTATAACGTCTGATGAAATACTAATCCGAATTAGAAGGCTAAACTGTCAGATTTTAAAAGGCCTTTCGTGCAAACGTTATTGGTAGCTACAATAGTCTATGTCTCCCTTAACTGGGCATGGTGGTATTTGGAATTTGATGTTAGAGAAGAAAGTCTAAGAAGTATGTAAAGCTTTGTCATGATATAACGTTCTGTTGATATTAACAAGGAATAGATGAGGTTGAACAGCTTGAGAAGGAACTTGACCTGCTATTGAAAGATAAAAAACAAAACGCGAGCGAAGCAAAAACTTCGAACACATCATGGTGGAAACTATGGAGATAACAACGTATAAACGTATTTCAAAATGAATATGATCTTTTGTATTAAATAATAAATAATCAAATTTGATATTGAGTATTTTAGTGTAATTACTGCCAAATTAGGAAAGGTTATGTAACACGGACTGATGGTTTAAGAAAATAACAAGAGCAGATTTTGTCAACAACAATATTTCTATACGATATAACAGAGACATGATCTGGTAATATGAGAATGGAGAATCCGTCTATATTAAGTCTAAGCGACTTGCCCGATGATATTTGGCCTACTATCTCTCAGCATATTTCAGTAGTAGATTTGTTGCATTTGCGGTTGGTCAACCGCAGCATAAACTATTCTGTGAGCTCTAATAGAATATGGCGATCCTTATGTGATTTAAACTGGTTCAATAGTGATGACTTGTCAAAAGAAGATCTGATCGATCCCAACTTAAGCTATCTATATTATTATATTGAAAGGAAGAAACAGGATCGGGAGATATTGGAAAAACTACACAAATTAAACTCAGTAATATCGAATGCTGATTACTGGGATACATACTGGAATATTCTCGAGTATAAACAACGCGCAGTACCTCTATTGAAAAGAATTCTCAGCAGTGGTCCTGAGCTTGCATTTTCACTGACCTACCATTCAAATGAGATTTTGAAATCTATTAGAAGATTTGAAGTTTTCAAATTACTACATAGTGATTTGAGTAAAAACAACACTTTAAGTGACCCTGAATCAATTTGTTTACACCTAAATTATATGGATCCTGAATTTGATGAACTACTGAAATATAGAAACATTGCAATTAAAAACATAACTCAACGTATTGACAATAACGAAGAATTCAAAAATGTTGATCGAATTCCAACATCTAAGGTTCTCATGATTATAAATGAAATAATGAACGAACTACACAGCAACCCGTCTTATGTGACACCAGAAAAAAAATATTTAGAAAGTTATTTTCTACTAAGGGTGTATTCTCGAAAAGTAAGCAATAGTCATATTTTGATCTTAATGTCTATAATCAACAAAATTGCATCATATTATAACATTGAAACTATACTAACTGAAACATTTTTAATTGTTAGGGATGAAAACTTCAAAAATGGATTTTCTTATATTTTAATAAAAGGTAAAACGGCAAAAGCCTTCAGTTATTACCAGTTGACTAAAACATTGAGAATGAATAGAATTTTATTATCAAGAGAACAAGTGGATAGAGTTTTAAAACAATTGACAATCGAAGATTTCTTGTTCATTTTTTTCGAAAAAAATCGAGAGTCTCCATCTCCATATAACGAAGATCTCCAAGTTTCACCTTTTGATGAAAAGGTTTTTCATTTTTTCAAAAGTTATTGGAAAATATTATTTGATTCTAAACATGAGGATGCTTTGGTAAACCCCAATGAATTTTTCTTTGATCAGCTTGCTCTCCATGATGTGAAAAACCATCTAATAAATTACTTTCCTGGTGATATCAACTATATAAACCCTGAAAAAATGTCATATACATTCAAAACTGGCGACCTGAAACTAAAGATAATTCAACACTGGAATGATTTGAAACAGTACACTTTAGGCAAACATGATCGACTAAAATACAAAGACTTTGATAGACCCATATTCAAGATCGGTGACATTGTTTACCATAAAAGGCTTTCAAGCTTTAATGTTGTCATTGGATATGAGAAAAGTAGTACTTGTAAGTCCGAAAAGTCTTTTTTTTACGCTGTTTTCAATTTCCAGAGCAAAGGAGAGCCTGATATATATTCAGAAGAATGGCTCTCAAACGATGCATGTATTTCTGACAATTTAATTGAGAAATTTAAACACAATCGCTTAATTGGATTATTTTTTGAAAGCTATGACAATACTAGGCAAGTGTTTATTCCAAACAATAGACTAAGAAGAATTTATCCACACATGTGATATCCATGCTTTTACACAAATCAAGACCAACGATTGATGAATAATGAGTTTATATACAAACAGAAAATAATAAATAATAAGTAATAATCGATAAAATGGCTATAGTTCAATCTCTACCTTTAGTCACGTGCAGTAGTCGGATTAAATAATATATTCTTTTCTATATATCCGATATATAAGATCAATACTTAACTCAGTTTTTGTATATTGCTAAGCTAAACTAGAATGTTAAAAAAAATCGACGCAAAGACAATCCTGAAGCCACTAATCAACATTAGACATGCTTCCTCTACAGTCATTGGTATTGATTTAGGTACAACAAATTCTGCGGTTGCAGTAATGGAAGGCAATCGACCAAAGATTCTGGAAAACTTAGAAGGTGGCAGAACAACACCTTCAGTTGTTGCTATCACTAAGGATGGTGAACGACTAATCGGAATGGCTGCTAAACGTCAAGCGATTATAAACACGGAGAACACTTTTTTCGCAACTAAAAGATTAATTGGCCGCAAATTTAAAGATGAGGATATTCAGAATGATTTAAAGAATGTCCCGTATCAAATAATTGAACATGGAAATAACGGTGATGCTTGGTTGAAGAGTTTTGATAAAACTTATTCACCTTCACAGATTGGTGGTTTTATTCTAAATAAAATGAAAGAAACCGCAGAGTTCCATTTAAACGAGGAAATCAAAAACGCAGTTGTTACAGTTCCTGCATACTTTAACGATTCTCAAAGACAGGCTACCAAGAATGCAGGCCAAATTGCGGGTTTGAAGGTTCTAAGAGTTATAAACGAACCAACCGCAGCTGCTCTAGCGTATGGTTTAGACAAAAAAAGGGAAGGTATAGTTGCGGTTTTTGATTTAGGTGGAGGGACATTTGATATTTCAATTCTGGACATTGAAGACGGTGTATTTGAAGTCAGATCTACCAACGGTAATACTCATTTAGGTGGTGAAGACTTTGATATCTTGTTGCTGAAATACATTTTGGATGACTTTAAGAATGAAACAGGTATTGATTTATCGAATGATCGTTCCAAAATTCAAAGAATTAGAGAAGCTGCTGAAAAAGCTAAAATCGAACTATCTCATGTTAAAGAAACAACCATTGATTTGCCATTTATAAAAGACTCGTTACATATCTCCTTGAAGTTAACAGAGGATGAGTTAGATACAATGAGCCTGCATTTAATCAATAAGACAATTGATCCAGTCAAACGAGCAATGAAAGATGCGGACTTAACAAGAGATGATATAGATGAGGTCATTTTAGTTGGTGGAATGACGCGTATGCCAAAGATTCGATCAACAGTTGAAAAGTTATTTGGTAGAAAACCAAGTACAACAGTTAATCCAGATGAAGCAGTTGCTTTAGGTGCAGCAATTCAAGGTGGTGTCTTGAGTGGTGCTATTAAAAATGTTTTGTTATTAGATGTGACACCGCTGACTTTGGGAATTGAAACTTATGGTGGGGTGTTTTCGCCTTTAATTCCAAGAAATACTACCGTTCCAGTCAAAAAGGAGGAACTGTACTCAACTGGTGTTGATGGACAAACAGGGGTTGAAATAAGAGTTTACCAAGGGGAACGAGGACTAGTTCAAGACAACAAATTAATTGGCAATTTTAAATTGGGAAACATTCCACCGATGCCAAAAGGTGTTCCGCAAGTGAGGGTTTCTTTTGATATTGATGCTGACGGGATAATCAATGTATCCGCAAAAGAAACTACATCAGGACAAGAAACCTCGATTACTGTTATTGGCAACTCAGGGTTGACTGAAGATGAAATCAATAGAATGATTTCAGATGGCGAAACATACAAAGAAGATGATAAGATAAAAAAAATCAGAATTGAAAACGCAACAAGAGCTGATATAGTTGTATCTGATGTAGAAGAAGCCTTAGATAAATTTGGTAATTTGTTGGAAAATGAAAGTGCTTATCAGGATCTAGTCGATAAATTATTGAAAGTTAAATCACTGATTAAGGATACAAGAGATGGCAAACAGGTTTCGCCTCAGGAAATAAAGAGTATGTCAGCTGAAGTTCAAAAACTTTCTTTAAAGTTCTTTAAAAGAGTTGCTGAATTACAAAAAAAAAATGCACCAACCTGATAACAAGCTTTTAAATGAAATTCAAATGACTTTGATGATCATTTTACCTGTATATAATAAATTAATAAGTATTTGGTAAAAGGTCGAGGTGTAGACGTGCCCCTTCCAATATTACAAAAAAGACCAATTCCGACTTCGATGTTTAAAGATGACATCAAAAAAATTGTATTTAACTTGATAGATATTTATGGAAAGAACTGAATGACGATGATAAAATATACACTAAGGAAATTCAGTACCAATATTAGGTCTCTAAATAACTACAAGTTTTATGATGGTACGTGAATGCCTTAAAGGTTTTTCTGAAATCGAACACTTACTGACACAAGTAGCTGCTAAACAAGTTTCAAAAGATGAGAAATTCCTGAAGGAAGCTCAAGAACAAATGGAGAGAACGCCGGATATGGCAAATACAGTTTTAGTTTTTACAGGGAATACAAAAATTGAAGGATCAGAGGAAGAACGCATGAGAAACGTTTTTGGGGGAAGAATTGCAGGAGAAGCTCGTAAACCATCATCTAGAATCACAGTCACTGAAAAACCAAGATTGATAGCCGGAGTGCATGTTCCACCAAAACCTATAGAGCCTGACAATTGCTGTATGTCAGGCTGCACCAATTGTGTTTGGGAACTGTTCAATGATGATGTGAGAGATTGGAAAGAGAAAAGAATTGAAGCTGCTAAAAGTCTAAAAGTTAAAGGTGGTGTCTGGCCTGCTGATTTTAATCCTCCATTGAGGTACTTAGATTTAGTCAATATTCCTGAAGAACTGAAACAGGAGAAGTTAAATTTAAGTAAAAGAAAGAGAATGACTACTGCAGACTACTTTCCGCCTAAGAAAGTTAATAAGCCGGTCCCTGGGCAAGAGTTCGATGATCACCAGGATGACGAAGGTTGGGATAACATCCCTGCTAGTATTAGAGTGTTTGCTGAGCTAGAAAGAAAGATGACAGCGAAGAAGAAGAGATTAGCAGAATTGGCTGCTGCTAGTAATTCCTCGCAAACACAGAAGATTACTGAACCCACCAGCGCGGTAGAAAATAGAGTCTAAGAGGATTTTTTTGTTGATATAGATACATTTTAAATTTAATAAGTTGGTTAGAAGGGTCGGATTTGTTTTTAAGCTTATTTATTAGTTACTTAATGAATAAACTCGTTAAATATAGAATTTTGAATGTAGATAGTAACCACACTAAAAGCTAAACATTAGAGATATCACTACTGTTCTGAGAAATAAAGACATTTATTTAACAATTGAGAAAAAAAATCTAAAACTAATAAAAATACTAATAGAAAGTGAAGGCATGAAAGAAAAAAATTCAAAACTTAACGTTTATAATACAAAAATCTCATAGGCTAAGGAAAAAAAAAAAAAATAGAAAGAGAGATTAGAAACAATATGAAAAGTCAGTAATTCGAGGAGAAGCAAAAAATGTTTTTCATAATTGAAATACTAGTAAATAAGACATTTTATAAATCTCTTATATCAAGTAAGAAACTGCAATAGCAAATAATCCCAAGAGACCAACAGGCGACATTTCTGCAACCAAAACTGCATCACCTTTAGAAGTTGAGGAAATTGTTGCTGACGTTGTAGCAGAAGTCGAAGAACCTTTAGAAGTAGCACTGATAGTAGCACTACCACTAATAGAATTAACTTCATTAGCTGCATCATAGTCAACATTGGCGTCGGAGATTAAATCACCAGAAGAATCGTATATCGAAAAATTGGATTTTGTAACATCATAATCTTCCAGAAGAAAACCAACATTGGTAGCATTAACACCATTTTCGATCAGTTCTATAATTTCTTCTGATTGTTCTGGCAATGTGAAATTGGCCCCGAAATCAGGGTATATGTCTAATATTACTTCTGAATCACAAGTTATGACATCTGCTTCCTCAACATCTGCTTCGTAGATAATAGGTAAAGAAATATTATTATACTGGGATTTCAAGTTATCAAATTCATTTAAAAATTTAATCGACGAATTTGAATAAATATTAACCAACCCGTAGTTTGAGGCTTCAAGACTGTACTCATAAACTAAACCTCCAGAAAAAGTATTAATTAAACCCGAGTACAACCCTTCACTCACCTCGGTGAAAGTTCTTGGTAAAACAGTATTACATCCATATTCTGAGAAGAACAACGGTAGAGTTGTGTTTGAAAAAGTAGAATTCAAAGTTGAGTATCCTGAAGTTGCCCATGTTGAAATACCAGAACACCATTGGTAAGAGTTTAAACCAAAGAAATCAGATCTTGATTCATCATCTTCATCTCCATCTATAGAACATTGTAAATATTCGTATGTTGCTCTTCGTAACGTAACAGAGTCGGCTGCAGAATAACCAACAGGAATGGTTCTATTACTGTGGTTCGCAATGTACTGTTTCATATCCCTCTGAACTGCTCTTACATATCTTGGATCGAGAGCTGCATAATTCTTTTGATCATTAATAACCTCATTGCCTGCGAAAAAACCAATAACGTTCGGATAGTTTTTAAACGCTTCAATAAACTTGAAAACCCTCGTCAAATAATAAGAGTTATAACTGGATCCTGGATCAGATCTGTCTAAAGATCCACCGTACTCTCCCGAGTTAACATCTAACAGAAGGTAGATACCTGCATTGTTGAAGATTGTAACACACTCGTCATGATTGACATCAGGATTCAAGGTGTATACTCTAAGAGTGTTGATACCCAGCTGTTGGAAAGCATAAGCATCTCTTAGGCATACTTCAGGATCCGACAGCACATCATCACCTGTTGATGAGTCATAAGCTGAAGAACCTCCTGGCTGATAATCTAAACCAGTAATGAAGAAAACCGTACCATTATCAGAGCTGCTTGGCTTGATAAATCTCTTACCTTTGATTTCCAATGGAATCAACGCATTTATGCAAGAAGTGAGTGTTAATACACTTAAAAAGAGGGACGTTTTGCTGAACAATTTGACCATTACTTATATTATGTTAATTATCTTGTATTATTGTTATGTGCTAATGTGGATTTTTTTTCCGGTCCCATAGGCTGATGAAAACAGTAATATATTAAACTGAAACCAAACGAGCTAAACTTAACGAGCGAAAATTTAGAAGTTGTGATATTTAAAAGTATTTAACACAATAGCGTGTTGTTTTGTTTTCCTTATAAATGTCCTATCGCGTTTTGAAAAAAACACACAAATGCTGCCCGTGACAAACATATACAAACAAATATCTATTCCAATTTCGACACCTTTTCTTCTAGAATCTGAACTCTTTTAACAAGATCTAGAATGGTTAAACCATCCAACTGTTCAGAATTTCCAAGGGTTTCTCTCATGTTTTTCGTGAAATTTTTCTCGATATTATAGTTGAATTCCTGCGATAGCAGCAGTAACAATTTATCGTATCCATGAACGTTTGCTTCGTTCTTGTGGATTTGCTTGTTGAAATCTGAAATCAAAGCATCGAACTTGTTTCTAACTTCTAGAGTTGAAATATCGAATTTAGGAAAACCGTTAGAGATGACTTCTTTTTTCACTGAGTCCTTGAGCATATCCCATTTCTGGCTCGAATTAGTCAAATATTGCTTGATTTCTAACGAATTGGTTATAATTGCTTCTGAAATGAGGGTCTTTTGAGCCTTATATTCCTGGGACTGTTTGATCAACTTCACTTCTTCCATCTTTGCGAGAAATGCTAATGCAGCTAAAGAGTTAGAATTTTTGTTGATTTACCACACCGAAATAACATACAAATTAACCCAAGACCAACAGCAAATACACCAATAATCAGGCTTGCCACTGGATACTCAGTTAGATAATAGTCACAATAAATCCTGATGAGGTTTACTATATTTAGTCTAACCATCTCACTACACTTATTCACAGACTAACACTAGTTATTCTATAAAATTGGAAATATCTTCGAGTTTTGTTTTAGATAAGATCTGAAGCCCACGTGAGAAGCACGTTTTCAAAAGTTCTGATTACAGATCACGTGAGATATACTGTATTTTATTTAACATATTCTCTAATGAATTCTATTGATTCTTTAGCCGTTACGGTAGTGTGTTGAGTCTATAATTTAGAAGGTCCTGAGATGATTCTGTTAACAAGATTATTAACCTTTTCGGCAACTCCGTATGATAGCTCGTATCCCATACCACCGGCACCATAAGCATGGATAATAGCCTCATTCTCACTAATGTTTTCAATTTCTAGTCTTAGACCACCTTCGCGAGCAGGTCTGAAACCAACATTAATATTCTTGATATCAAACTCACCGTCAATGAGTAGTTCGGGATACAGTTTTTTAGCCCTCTTGATCAATTCTTGTGTGTCTTCATCTCTTGGGACATTCAGTAAGTCGTTCATTTGTTTTGTACCACCCACAATAACTCCACCATCTAGAGGTCTGGTTATGACAAAGGTCCATAGTCCATTAGATGCTTGGTGGGTAACGGTTTTTTTCCGGTATGGATTGTTCAGTGGTGGTCTGACTAACAACGTTTGGCCTCTTATTGGAAATGAATCTGGATCGTAACCACCTTTGTATTGTAGACCTTGGCCTGAGGCATTAACAACAATTGATTTAGGATAAAGCTTGAATACCTGTTTCAACGAGACCAAATCTGATCTTATGAACTCTATCCCGTACTTCAATGTTAACTTCCTTTGCAGATATTGTATATATAATGGAGCATTCAAGATCCAGGTTCTATATCTTGCACCAAATTCAACAGCTCCAGGCAACTCATTGTTAGGAATAATTTGGAAGTCCTCCATATCCTCCGAGTAGCCCTCTACAGTATTTGCATACGAGGCATCATATTTCTCAAGATAATCAATGCCTTCGACAAATTCAATTGATGATTCCGGTTCTTCTTTCGATAATCTTCTAAAGAATTCTTGAGTTCTTCTAGTTAGCTTCGATTCTTGTAATTCTTGTGGGTTCTTACTAGGAAACGGTCTAAAATGAGCACCAGCCCATGGCGAAGTGAATCGAGAATTCAATGGATCGTTTGGGAAATAAGCTGCCAAAATCTTGACATTATGTCCTTGTTCAGCCAACACTAAGGCCGATGTCAGGCCAATCACTCCAGCTCCAACTATAATAATTTCTCTTGCCATCTCTATTATGGTATATCTCCACCACCTTGATTTTCTAGTTATCAGAATTAATCAGGGATGAATGAAAGTCAGGAGGGAGTGAAATTTTCAAAAACTCGAATGATTCATGGCACTTTTTCTTTTTGTCTTGATTAGCTTATCGAGCAAGTTGGGGACCACAACCACAGACCACATAACATCAGCACAACGTAATTGTTGCAGATGGGCAAGGAACAAAAATAATTTTTAGCGATATTTACATTTATTGGGAAATCTGAATGGATAAAGACGTTTACGCCATTGAAAACACTTATCATACGTACTTTGAATAAGATGTTCGGCTATCTTGATGAGTTTTGCATAGAGACCATTCGAGCACACCGAGATTGACTGAACAAATCGATATTGCTAGCGAAGTTCTTTGAACCTCTCAAGAGATACTGCGCCGCTAAGATCCAGTTGGCGTATTTTGGTATTGGCAGTGATCAACACGAAGTATGGTCAACCTGGTAACGGTGGGAAACGACGATTTCTGGAGAACATCGAGCCCAGTAAATCAACTGTTCGTTCTATAATGATGCTTTACAACCAACAGAACACTCAGGACGACGAATATGGCTTTAAAGTTGAAGAAAATTGGAGAAACAGTAGCTAGATGAGAAGTATTGTTTAATAAAAATCATTTATACTCCAAAATTATCACCGAGGACGCCTTACTCACAACTCACGCTCGGTCAGTATGTTTGCTTATTCACCAGCTGTTTTCCCTGGGAGTACACATAGTGTTTAGTACTTAGTCAGAGAACCACCAGAGTGTAAAATACGAGTTTGGAGACCATTGGAAGTTTCAGCAGCAAAAGCATTGATCGGAACGAGCAGTTTGGTTACAAGAGGTTTGTATTTCAAAAGATTACTAAAGGTTACGAAATACCTTTTTAATCACGAGTCAGAAGTTGAAGCTTGAAACTGATAGAGATAATTAGAGAAAAACGATTCGGATTACGGCAGCTGGTTGAGTACGACACCGTTTTTAAATCTTCGAGATCATATATTGATTTGTGGTCTGTCTTTGATAAGCAATAAATATAGTCAACAAGTTCCAATGGTTACTCGCAGACAATATTAGTCAATTCTGCGAAGATAGTAATACCTTCCCAAAAATGCCTTTTCGATAGACCCCAGAGCCCTACTGACTGCTTGAATTGCGAATTTCGAACTTACGTGTAGAATGTTGGCACCATCATAATACCACCGCTGGGGTCATAGATTTTTGTCTAAACACGTTGAGATTAATATACAGCTGTGAACTATTCAATACCAGAAATTCCTTCAGATAATAGATTGACCGAATCGCTAAACATCCAGAAAGTCACTCGCAACTAGTAATTCCAAGGCCATTTCCGTTGGAATGTTGAACTCAGGGACATCAACAGCGTCTTTGTACTTGACATTGTAGTATAGATACTCAATAACTTTGGCCAATAGTCTCGAATCTATCTCTTGTAATTTTATTCTGTTTTCTGATGTCTCTCGAAAGGAGTTTGATAGCATGTTCCGTAGAGTCCCTGATACAAAAGCTGCTTCTTTTGAAATTAAAAACTCGTACCCATCTGACGATATTAGTTTTAAATATTCCATTCTGAGTTACTGTGTTTTATGGTTTTGTTGTTGGCTTTGTTGCTGGTGTTGGTGTCGGTGCTGGAATTCTTTGTCGTTTTGGTGTGCTGAAGTGTGATTTTCATATCAGAAATCTCCATTTCAAAACTAACACCGGTAGAACTAACACCAACAGCGACTGCGAAACACTAACGAAAAAGTGACAATGAATCCTAGTTTAGGTAAGTAGTAAGCCGATTGTTTACCAGAATATATAGAGCTGACATACAAACAAGGATGGGAGAGATTGAAAGAGGTTTTTTACAGAAACAGAGAGTGTTATAGCCTTTCATGGAACATAGGTAATCTAGACAACTATTTGATATCAATTGCAAAATACACCAGTTCCATTGCCTTGTACAAAAACAGGTCAATTTCTCTGACTGAAACTACAACGAATAACAATCATGTTGAAATATACTCGGGGTCAGGTAATTTGATTTCGTCGATTGTGTGGAACAATCAGATTAACGGTAAAATACTAAAATTTGGATGGGATAATAACGAGAATTTAATTATTGTGACTAAGAATGGTATGCTGAGAAGCTACTATGATTTTGAGGGAAATTTTAACGAATCAGAAATTGGGTTTGGCTCTGATGTAGTTGGAGTGAATGATGTTAGATTTCATAATGATTTCGTTATAGTCATGCTGAATGACAACAAATTGGTTTCAATTGATTTGAAGAATCCGATTCCGAGCCTGTTTAAAGATTTGTCGATTGAACTGAATAATCCAAATGTTAAAATACTAACTTGGGATATTTTGCCTTCATTCAAAAATAACTTTGAGGTTCTTATATGTTTAGACAATTTAGTTTACCTGGTAAATGAGTTCAAAATTGAAAAGAAATCAATTGATGGACCTTTCCATGATCTAAAGATATCCCCAAATGGCGAATTTATATCGCTGTTTAACCAGTCAACAAAGAAACTGTATATTATTTCCGCAAACTTCAATAAAAAGCTACTAGAATACAAATCAGATTTGATACCATCACAAATCGAATGGTGTGGAAATGATGCAATAACATTTGCTATCAATGATGAGGTTAAGCTAATTGGACCAGGCGGGTACATCAATTTTTATTATGACGATAAAGTTTATTTACAAAATGAAATTGATGGACTTAAAATTCTATCAATACACAAGCTGGGATTTTTATCAAAGGTTCCAAAAGTGACTGTTGATTGTTTTAAGATAGGTTCGACATCATCTTCTGCGATTCTATTGGATTCAATAGATCAGCTTTACAATCACTCACCAAAGGCAAACGAAAATTTGAAGATTATCGAAAATGAACTGGTTGAGGCTGTGAACAATTGTATAAACGCATCATTAGAAGAATTTGATCCCTATTGGCAAAAGAGATTATTGAAAGCTGCCTCCTTCGGTAAATCATCAATTGAGCTATACAACTCTGAAGAATTTGTTGAGGCTTGCAATATCTTGAGAGTTTTGAACTCGATTAGAAATAATGATGTTGGCATATTTTTAACTTTCAACCAATATCAAGTCTTGGGCATTGAAAATGTAATATTAAAACTATTAGCAAGACAACAATTTTATCTTTCTTTGAAAATATCAAAATTCTTAAACTTATCCACAGATTTAATTTATATTGATTGGGCATGTTGTAAAATTAAATATTCACATAATTTGGATGACAATACGCTATGTCGATTGATTGTGGAAAAGCTAAGATCTCAAAAAAATATATCATTCGAAAAAATCTGTAAAATTGCTTATCAAGAAGGAAGAATCAATCTCTCTACTTTACTAATAGATTTTGAGCCAAATCCATCAAGACAAATTCCCTTATTACTAGATATGGAAGAGGATGAATTAGCATTAGTCAAGGCAGAGGATTCAGGAGATGTTAACCTAATTCTTTATGTTTTGCTGATATTGAAGAATAAGTTATCGTTAGCACAGTTTTTCAAAATACTAAACAACAAGAAGAATGCAACCAATATATTTGAATTGTATTTTCAAAGTGATGAAAAGATTATTTACGATTTCTATTATCAGGATGATAAAAGAATTGATATTTGCAATTTATCTTTAAGAAAACTATTGAATAATAAACAACATAATGCGGAGGATAACTTCGAGGAGCGAAGTTTGAGTCTTTCAAAAGTTATCAAATCATATTCTGAAATGAAAGAGTATGCAGATGATCTTAAGCAGCTAGAAAAATATTTGAAATTAGTAAAGTTTCAACAGGAATTAACATCTGAATATGGCATAAACTTTAATGATTTATCAATAATTCAAACCTTAGAGAAACTAATATCAATAAATCAACACAACAAAATAAACAAATTGATTAAGGAATTTAAGATTAACGAAAAGAAATTTTATTGGCTGAAACTAATAAATCTAACCAGTAACAAAAAGTTTGATGAGTTATATGAATGGGCAAATGAAAAAAAATCCCCAATTGGATTTGAGCCGTTTTATGATCATTGTTTGTTAAATGGAGGAAAAAGAGCAGCCTCACTATACATTCCAATGTGTAGCGGATTATCGTATACTGCAAGAATGAAAATGCTCATGAACGTTGAAGATTTTAGAACTGCTGCTGAGGAGTCTTTTAAAAACAAAGATCTGAAAATGCTGAATCAAATTGATAAATTTGCAAATTCAACTACGAAGGATTTGATAAAAGAATACAGAGATAGACTTACGATTAAATAGCGCAATGATGACAAATATCCCTCTCAGTAGTGTATATTTGTATACATATTTAAACGAAATAACTATTTTAACCTTCAAAATACTAAAAGAACAACCAAAATCTAAATCAATCTACTTCTGTAGATCGAGACTTTCCCAAATATACCATTTTCAATAACACCAGAATTTGCCCCTTCTTCCCCCGTCAACCAGCCAGGCAGGGTTTCTGGGTTGACCATGCCTAGATCACACAATTCATGTAAGCCCCCAAATATATCATTACCTTGAAGTTTGATTTTTACACTTGTACAATCTTCAAATTCCCCATTGTCCCTAATTTCAAACTCAGCGTATTGAACTGGTGCGATCGAAGAATACACGTTCTTATCAATGTTTCTTATCTCTTCGAACCCATCATCTTCGTCATCTTGTTTGTTGTATTTTCTTTTCTTAACTGGTTTGTTATCTTCGTATAGTCTTTCTGTTTGCAATGAGGTTTCAGAGCCTTTGAATCTGATGTTTGCAATTTTTCTGCGTTTCGAAGCTTCATCCTCTTCTATCTTGCGTACCAACTGTAATGATTTATGTACTTCTGGATCATCTAACGGCGATATATCGGCAGTGCCATCGGCATAAGGAGTCCATACACCTAATGAATTCGAGAATCTCGAGTTTCCTTTGAAAATATGCATCGACTCCAGAGATCGTACTGGTGTTTCTTCATTTAATTTGAGCCTGATTTGTCTTGTTGGAGTTGATAAAGTTCTTTCAATCGACTGTAAAATGAGTCGTGAAACTATATCATCGCCTGGTGAATGTATAATATTTGGTGAGTTCATTGGAATGGCAATGAAATATGGTTTCCTTGATGTTATCAAAGAGTTGGATGAGCTATTGTTAGTGTTTTCAAAATTCACTTGCGACAAATCAAAAACTTGGACCCTTATTATCATCAGGGGATAGTTAGGATGACGGCAGACATATATATGAGTTAAGAACAACGACGATAGATTCTTCATTAAAGTCTCCAGAAAAACCTGCGGAACTAACTTGATATTGAATTGCTGATTTGATGAGTTATGCGCAGTCGAGCTCACCCAGTAATACGCGTTTGGTCTATCGACTATACACTGTGAATCAATCTGTGCCAACTGCAACAGATTCAGACCATGTCTCCAGTAATTGACCAGTATTCTATCAATTATCTTCTTTTTCGAAACTGCTTTAGTGCTCTTTTTAAGCTTGAGTATAGAGTTATAACAGTCCTTAACCAGTTGATCTTTTGTGTACCCATCTTCGATGTCTTGCTTATTGACTGTTGGTTGTGTTAGTTTGATCTGTGTCCAAAGTATACAGAGATCGTATAGAGATTTGTTCGGCAGCCTTGAAAGCGATTTCGCCAAACCCAACGGATTCCACTGGGGAACATAACTGTTAGACAAGGCCCCTTTATTGTCCAGTCTCCTTCTGTTCATCCTTTGGTCTGTTGATGCTGTTATTCGTGTTGATGTTGATGTTGATGTTGTTGTTGTTGTTTTTGATTTAAATGATATTTGAACCGGGTAACGGGCATCGAGGAAAAAAAAATTTATTTTAAAATTCAAATTTTTAATCTAGGAAGTAACATTGTTTGACAACAAAAGCAAGAACGCAACAAAATGAGCGAAGCAGAAATCCCTAAGGTTAAAAAAATTAGAAAGAGCACTGTGTCTGAGGATGGTCTTGATACAAAGACACTATTTGTTCGTTCAATTCCCTTCGAAGCAACATCAGAAGAACTGTCGAATTTTTTTTCAGAGTTCTCGCCAGTTAAACATGCGGTTATAGTGACTGATGGTGAAAAGAACTCTAAGGGGTTTGGGTTTGTTAGTTTTGCATCTGATGAAGACACGAAGCTAGCTCTGGAGCAGGCCAGAAAGACCAACTTCAAGAACCGTTTGTTGAGAGTTGATATTGCCAAGAGAAGAGAACGTAAAGATAAAGACAATAACTCAATCGTGAAGTCGCAACAGCCAAAGGAGGAAGTTGAAAAAAGAAGAGCAAGACTTATTGTCCGTAATTTGCCTTGGTCTATTCGTGAGCCGTCGCAACTGAAAAATCAATTTCTGAGATATGGTGCCGTTACCGATGTTATTATTCCAAGAAAACCCGGTGGTAGAATGAGTGGATTTGCCTTTATCACTATGAAAAAATTTGCAAATGCAGAGACCGCAATTAAGGAATCTGCTGGTTTAAAGATCGATGGTCGTGAAGTTGCTGTTGATTTTGCTATTGAAAAGTCTAAATGGGAAGCGTATAAGGCCGAAGAAAAGGCAGAAGGAAATGAAGATAACGACGAAGCAGATAATGAAGAGGAAGAAGAAGATACTGACGGTCAGGAAGATAGCGATAGTAATGAAGGATCTGATAGTGAAAGCATTACCGATGACAAAGAACAGGAGAATCTCGAATCTAAAATTGAAGGGGAATATAGTAATACAGAACTCAACAGTGACGAAGAAGTTAGTGGAGAAGAAGATGACGAAGAAGAGATTGAAAGACCAAAGCTGAACAAGCAGGAAACCTATTCAGTATTTGTCCGGAATATACCATATGATGCAACCGAAGACTCGCTGAAAGAACATTTCTCGAAGTTTGGTCCTGTGAAATACGCATTACCCGTTATCGATAAAGAATCTGGTCTTGCTAAAGGTACCGCATTTGTTTCATTTTATAAAGAAGAGACTTACAACGATTGTCTAGAAAATGCGCCAGATGGTGCATCAACGTCAATCTTAATCTCTGATGATGTTTCTCCATTATACGTTTATGAAGGTCGTATTTTATCAATCACTCCTACTGTTGATCGTGAAAATGCTTCAAGATTGTCAGAAAAGAATGAAGCCAAAAGAAATGAGAATTTAGGAAAAGCACCAAGTGAAAAAGACAAACGTAATTTATATTTATTAAATGAAGGTCGTATTACGTCGAACTCCAAACTAGCAGAGCTGATCACCCAAACAGACTTGGAATTAAGAGAAAAATCTTACAAGTTGAGAGTTGAACAGTTAAATAAAAATCCAGGTTTACATTTGTCATTAACAAGACTGGCAATTAGAAATTTACCAAGAGCGATGACTGAGAAATCATTAAAAGCGTTAGGTCGTAAAGCATTCATTCAATTTGCTACAGAAGTCAAAGAAGGCACAAGACAAGCATTAAGCAAGGAAGAAGTAATTAGGTCCACTAAGGAAAAATTAAACTTAACTGGTGGTGTCAACGAAAAAGTTCCAGAAAGCAGAAAGTCTAAAAAACAAGGTGTTGTTAGACAAGCTAAAGTTATCATGGAAGTTAAAGGTACAGGTGCTATTGGTCGTAGTAGAGGATACGGTTTTGTGGAATTCAGAGATCATAAGGCTGCATTGATGGGTTTAAGATGGTTAAATGCGCATGAAGTAACTGCAGAAGAAATTTTAGAAGGATTGGATGATGAAGAGAAAAAGTTAGCACAAATAGAAGGTGTTTCAAAAAGAAGATTAATTGTGGAATTTGCTGTTGAAAATGCTAACGTTGTTAAAAGAAGAAGGGAGAAAGTTTATCAAGCTAGAAGAAATGGTCCCGATAACCCAAAAAGAAGAAGAGACGACGAAGGAGCTGAAGATAATGGAAGAAGCAATAAGCAGTTTAAACCAGATGATGATAAAAAGAACAAAAGAAAGACATATAAAAAAGGAAATATGAGTAAAGGTGCTTCTAAATCAGAACCTAAAAAACCGGAAGGTAAACCAGATTCAGGTGTAAGTGATGACTTGAAGAAACTCATTGGAATCAAACGTAAGAGAAGACAACAGAAGAAAGGTGGTAGTTAATCGCATTGTAATATATACAATTAAATTTTATAATACAGAGATCTTTTTTGTTTTGTGTGTAATAGTAATGTAATATTTATCTTTCAGTCTGCACAAGTCATCCAAGAGACGCCTATTTTTACTACATCATCTATAGAGAAACAACACATCAGAAATTTTTTTTATCTGTACATATATTAAGTTATTTACAGGATCCTAGATGCTGAGTACTGATTTCAAGATACTTTCTCTAATGATTTCGTGGTGCTTTCTTCATTAAAGCCATTGTGTTTTCAACCCATCCTTCCGCGCCACCTTCACTTACTAAGATGTCATAAACTGATTTATTCAAAGCATTGAAATGTTTTTCGTAGCCAATAATAGCAGCATTTCTAGTGCTGGGAATACGTAGCATTTCTCTTTCACATTTCCATCCGATTTCTTTGGCTACATCTTCAACATGATCAACCAAGGCAGCATATGTTGAAGTAGCACCATACGATGTTGGTCTTTTTGAGTTATTTTTATTATTATGATCAACTTTTCTTGAAGTGAACCTTGTTCTCGCTCCTGACAAGGCATGTGAACAGCATGGAATGACCAAAAATGGATATCCCAGCAATGGGATCCAACATGTTAGTTCGTCAGAATGATTACCTATTATGAATGTGTTTTTTGGAAACTCTGCAGTATTTATGTTTGTAGACTTTAATAATGAGGCAGACGAGTAATAAGCAACAACTGGAACATCGATGCTACCATCTTTGATATGATTAACATTTGAGTTAACAGGAACTTGAAATACTCTACCATTATCAATCATATGTGGAGCTATATTTCGAACGGCAGGATGCGGTCTTAATAATATTGAGGGTATTATAACTTGTTCTTTTAATTTTAATTGAATATCTTCAGGATAGGTTTTCCAGGACTTTCTAGCTCTTGCATCAATACCTATACCTTTGTAACCTTCCAAACTCAGCAAGTAAACCAATAAACCATTTCCACATCCTAAATCTCTAAATTCAAAATCATTTTTCTTTCCCTTGTATATTATTGACCAGAATTCGATTAAGAATGCTGCAATGGCGATGTCTTCGAAAACATGTTTTCTAGGATCGGTACTTTCGACCCAATTATCAACTAGGAGTTTCGAGTATTTTTTTTTCAATGCAATGTATCTATCTTGGAATGCAACTTTCGAAACGATTAGATCATGTCTGACTCTTTTCTCGTAGCCCGACATAACACCAATGGAATGTTTTTTGGAAGTCTGCAGTAATCTGAATGCAATTCTAATGGTACGGTCATCTGGCTGTAAGCTTCTCATGTTCGAGATACTTTCAGGCTGTTCGTGGTTAAACGGCAAGTAGTGAAGCGATATCGAGTTGTTGTGGTATAAAATACCAACTGCTTGAACAGGTGGTAAATAAAAAGGGCAATCTTCTTCTTTATCTATGTGTGGGATATATGCAACTAATAAGGAATCTTCGTAAATCGCTCCAGTATCGTCTGTTCTGTTTTTGGTTGGTAATGTTAATATCAAACAGGTTTGATTTATTATATAATCTTTGAACGGATTTCGTGGAACAATTCTTCTGACAATCTCAGTTTTTGGCTTGAAAGGCAGTCCCAAAACCAGTTTCCTCAATTTAGTGTCATCTATATTTTTCTCCAGTATAACTTCATCTGTTACAATTAACGGAATATCTGGTTTTTGGATTGACCCTTCACTGACACAGGTCTCAATCTCGGGACAGTCTCTGTCTTTTGTATAGTCGTATTTAATCTCTGTTAAAATGTCCGCTCTCAAAATAACAGTGGAATTGATGTTCGGTTGCTTGATTAAATTACTCATAGCTGTCTCAAAGTGTGATCCTTTGAAATTCACTGGCGATTCAAAAATACCTACCCATTCTTTCCCCAAAATTGACGCTGTGTTGATAATATTCGGAATTTCTGGTATTGTTTCTTCAACCATCTTTCTTATTCGCTTCGTTTCTCTTCACGTCACGTCAGTCACTTCACTTCACCTTTTGGCTCCTCTATCTAGTCAATTCTACTGTCGTTTACCCAGATCAAGATAAAATAAATAAAATTACAAAATTTTTTTTCAAGAATGTGTAAAATTCTGAGTTTTTGTTTGGGTCATGTGATCCAGCTGAATTTCTTTTTTCGTTCGACTTTGAAGGAGAAAACCATTTGATAATTCTCAGCCAACACTACCAGAACCAGCTTGATAAATACCAATTAACTCAATTGAATATAAGGCAATAATAGCAATATGGCGGGTCAATCTTCACAGTGAGTAATTTGCGTTCGGTGCTTTGGATTTGCAGCAGAGACTAACACAATTTAGATTTCAACAGTAGGTTATATACGCTCCCATTTGATACCGTGTACACACAGGTTTCGGTCTTCACGTACTAACTCTTTAGACTCGAAAAATTAGGCGAGGGTACCTATGCTACCGTTTACAAGGGCCGTAACAGGTCCACAGGAGCGCTGGTGGCTTTGAAAGAAATCAATTTGGACTCTGAAGAAGGTACCCCTTCAACTGCAATTAGAGAAATATCTTTGATGAAAGAACTCAAACACGAAAATATTGTGACACTGTACGATGTCATCCATACCGAAAACAAACTGACGCTTGTGTTTGAGTACATGGACAAAGATCTGAAGAAGTATATGGATACACACGGAAACCAAGGTGCTTTAGACCCCAAGATTGTTAAATCGTTTATGTTTCAACTATTAAAAGGAATCATGTTCTGTCATGATAACAGAGTTTTGCATAGAGACCTGAAACCTCAAAACCTGCTGATAAATACGAAAGGTGAACTGAAATTGGGAGATTTCGGTTTAGCTAGAGCTTTTGGAATTCCCGTAAACACCTTTTCTAGTGAGGTTGTAACGTTGTGGTATAGAGCACCAGACGTTTTGATGGGATCAAGAAACTATTCAACGTCTATAGATATATGGTCCGCTGGCTGTATACTTGCCGAGATGTTTACTGGTAGACCTTTATTTCCTGGTTCTTCAAATGATGATCAACTGATCAAGATATTCAGATTGATGGGTACACCAAATGAAAGAACGTGGCCAGGAGTCTCAGCGTTACCAAATTTTAGACCAAACTTCAATATGTATATTCCTCAAGATTTACGAACAATTATTCCAAATATTGATCCTTTAGCTTTAAATTTATTGAATAGTTTATTACAGATGAGACCAGAAGCTAGAATATCCGCAAGACAAGCTTTACAGCATCCCTGGTTTAACGAGTATACTTCAAATTTAGCGAATCAGAATTCTTCAATGGACCCAAATTATGGCAGCATTCAACAACAACAACAACAACAACAACAACAACAACAACAACAACAACAACAACAAC
>JAJMCJ010000021.1:0-71512 GCA_030572875.1 Wickerhamomyces kurtzmanii | reverse complement strand
CTATGCAAATAATATACGAGTAAACGAAATACATCAAAAAGTACGAAAATCAAAGGTTTTCTCTTGGCAACGTATTTTTCTAAAAAATGGACGATATAATTGAAATTGTCCAGCATGCGGCGACGTTAACATGAATGCCTGATTCGAGCTCTAGTCTCAATAAAATTTAAAGACCTCCCATAATGATATAAGCCTGTTGATTCTTCCGATACCGACCAATTCTCTTTCATTAACAATTTTTAGTTGATTAATCTCACTTGGCAATAACAGCTCTAGCTCTCTACCTCTGACATCGTCTCTATTTGATTTTGTAATCAATATATTATTGGCGATTTTCAAATCTTCAATTTTATTGATCAAGTTCCCAATATTCCAACATACGTTCTCTTTCATAAAATCATAGCTATGTTGTTCATTATTCTTAAACAAGAAAATAGATCTTGAAGCAGCTCTATCAGCTGATCTTGGGATTTCTTGAATCTCAATACATTGAAATTTAAACAATCCAGCAGTTAAAGAACGAATATCTCTTTCTTTTAATAATGCCGTAGAGTTTATTAATTTTTCTGTTACTAAGCGATTTGCACGAACGCAGCGTAACACTCGTGCCGAATGAGATCCCAATGTTGCGGAAATAACTGAATCATAAACTTTTTGTTTCAATATAGGCAATAAGTCAGAGTATGGAACATAATATAAACCAGGAGATGTTTCTTTGATGAAAGGGATTGCTGAATTTGCTAAAATCCTTAGATGTGCATTGACTAAGCCAATTGAGTGTGCGGAGCTGTCCTCCAAATCGTCATCTTCATCTTCATCATCATCTTCATCATCGTTATCTGAGTTGACTTCATTTCTTTTACTTGAGTGATCAGGAATTTTGAAGCCAGATTCGGTCTTTATCCTCTTTCCGTTTGGTTCTGAATCATTTGAGGAGTTTAGTCTTTTAGTAGATATTGGCTTTCTTAAAATGGAGTTGCCTAAATTCAAATACTTTGGCAAATTCCTTGATATGTCAATAGCATTAAAAGAAACAGATTTTGACTGTTCATCTTTTTCTTTCTGATTCTCTATAATTGTTGTTTTTTCGAATGAATCGTTGATTATACCGATACTCAACAACGGATTGCTAACGTTAACAGAATTTTTTTCAACTAACTTCAAAGCAGTCTCATATATAATTGATGGAATTTTACCAACTCTGTAACTAGAAAATGAAACTAATTGTCTTGTTCTTCTGTGTTTCATGTATCTTTTCAAATTGAAAGTCAAAGGCAAATTCTGGTTAACTTTTTTAAGACTAGAATGTTTTTCAACTATATATAAATTATCAGGTTTTGAATCAATGAGGTTTAAAAACTCAAGTTTTGCATTCGATTTTGATTCTGCTTTTCTTTTCAGTTCTGATAAGGACGAGTTTTTTGGGATTTTGGAATAGGCTTTTTTGTAGCATTTAAGCCATAGACCTTTTGTTGGCATGAACTCGTACTGGTTTGTTGGGATAATGTAAGAATCCTGAACTAATTTTAAAAAACTAGACTCTATACCGGACTTTGTATCTGCATCATTGAAACTGGTTATATAATCTTGTATAGTCAAATGCCCTAGATTCAAGATGTTCTGAACAATTTGAGCACAGTGTTCATTGTACTGGTCTTTTATAGTTGTTATGATATCTCCAGAGAATAACATAGTCAGCAGCCCATCCTCGTTAAAATAGTAATAAGTAGTGGCTTTTTTACCCAACGGAGTCTCTACCCAGTGAGTCACACACCTAAGCTGAATCAACGAAACAAGGGTCGTCTTCAAGGTCGACGGCGGCTGTTTTGTTCGCTGAGAAAGCTCTTTTATATTCAGTCTACCGTATGACAATAGCGTCGAGATGATTAAACCCGCTCTCTGACCAAGCAATGACTCTATCAAGGTCGTATAGACATAAGACTCAGACGACTGGGTCTTTGAAGACAGTGGCAGAGACGTCATTTCTTTTGTGTATCTAGCCGCTATAATCAGCGATGAATAAATATATGTTTTATTGAAATATCAAAATTTTTCCTCCATACAAAAAAATATCAAAATACAAAAAATCAAAACTTTACTAAAATATTATGTAATGTGTTATGTAATTTTTATAATTTTTTGAACCAAGGTCGTATTTCCGGTTCTGTACTTTTCCGGGTTTTTTCTGTTTCTCCAATCAAATCGAGTCAATTTGGATTTGAATTCAAAAATGAAAAATTAAAAAATTAATTTGTTCAGGTTTAACACTTAGATTAAATAGTAGTTACAAATATCATTTTAATTAATTTTTTAAAGAGTACGTTTTTGAAATCAGTCTGTTTGATTGAACTTGTAAATAGATATAAAAGTGCAACAAAAGACGTTCACAATGTTTATTTTTTGCTCGTTTAAGCAACTATCCTTGAAGATCGTAACTAACAACAGGACTTAGATGTTCTCAAAGAAATTATCCTCACAAATCATCTCAGCGAACTCCAGAAGTTACGCAACAAAAATTGCTTCGCAAGATTCTACAGGCAAAGTTTCTACCTTAACAATCAAAGTTAACGGTGGTTCTCGCTACTCTCCAAAAGACGGTTTAGCACATTTATTATCAAGATTCAATTTCCAAAATACAAAATCGAAATCAGCATTGAGATTAACTAGAGAAGCTGAATTATTAGGTGGTTCTGTTAAATCAACAATCACTAGGGACTCGATCATTCTAAATGCTTCCTTTTTGAAAGAGGATTTACCTTACTTTGTTAATGCGTTAGGTAACGTCTTATACAAAACCTCCTTTAGACCTCATGAATTCACAGAGGTTGTCTTACCAGCAGTCTCTTATGACCTGGCTGTTGCTAAAGCAAATCCCCTTTTTAAGGCTGAAGAAGAATTGCATTCCCTTTCATTCAGAAAAGGTTTAGGTAGTCCTTTATATTTCGACGGTGTTGAAAAAATTTCCTTAGATGAAATCAAATCATACTCTGATAAAGTTTACACCAGAGATAACATTGAAGTTTTTGGTAAAGGTATCAACGAAAGAGACTTGGATAGATTTGTTAAAGACTCTCCATTATTTGATTTACCTGCCGGTTTTTCATTAGCAGACACATCTGCAACTAAATTATACCAAGGTGAAACTTCAAGAATTAGAGCATTTGGTGAATCAGTCGCTGCTATTGCTATCCCTGTTAAAGTATCAGAGCTTTCAACTTATGATGTCTTAGCAAACTACTTAGGTTCTGAATTATCTGAATTATCTGAATTAATCACTCTTGCTAAAGTTTACAAATATCAAGGTGCTGGTTTATTCACCCTGTACGTTAAAGGCTCTGCTTCAACTGTGTCATCAAGCATCAAGAAAATTGTTTCTGAATTAAAGGCTGGTAAAGATATCTCGTCAGCTACTAAATTAACTGCTTTACAATTAACTTTAGAAAACGAATCTGCTTTAACTCAAAATGAAATCAAAGTTGATTCAGTCAAAGATTTTAAACTAGGTAAATTCAACTACGTTGCAGTTGGTGATGTGTCTAATTTACCATATGCCGATGAATTGTAAATATAAGTACAAACAATGCATATAATTCATTTTCATATTTAAAAATAAAAAAGCTTTATACAAAAAAAAAGATAGAAAAAATAATGTAATAGTTTGGATAAGTATGAAAAACCTGATCATATTTACTAAGATTGACTTTCTTCTGTTGTTTTAATTATCAAGAGTCATTAAAGTCTAATCTTCAAGTCGTTTTATTTATTTGTCCCTTTATATATATATATTCAAAGTAAAATTATTAAAAATTGTAAAAAGGATTTTTTTTGTAATGTTTATATATGTGTGTCGTGTACCAATCGTTAAGACAAAAAAAGTATTCAGAAACCAAAACAATAAATATTTAACGCAAGAAGAGTACAACCACAAAGCTTCTTTACAGAAATGCGCAATGTCTCAGAAATTGGAGAGGAAAGCAGATTCAATAATACCCCAACTCCTTTGTACGTTAGAAAAAACCCTGATGGGCTGAGAATAGGTGATAGAATTACAATTCCAGGTGGTGCAAATGGAATACTGAAATTCATTGGGACTGTTAACGGTAAGGCAGGCACTTTTGCGGGTGTTGAATTAGTTGGTGATAGCACCTCAATGGGTAAGAACAATGGTGAGTACAACGGTGTTCAATATTTCAAAACTGAAATTTTGAATTCTGGACTGTTTATAAAGTACGAAAAATTGGTCAACACCAGCAGCGTTGATCAATATATGATGTCTCCGAGCGTTAAAAGGTTGTCAAATGTCAATATTGCAGCATCTAAAAGATTCAGCTCCCCTGGCTCAAGCAATGTCATAAAATCTTCCGGAAGATCGATGGCTGTCAAGCAGCAACAGATCAATACCCCTTCAAGACCGCGTCTGACTTCGAATCGTCCTAATCGAACGCCCACAATATCAAGAGCCCCTGCGTTTTTGACAGCACCACCATTAGAAGGGTCTGCTTCTCAAAAGGCTGATAGTGACAAAGGTATTTTGGTACCAGAAACTAGAGAATTTGAAATATTAAAAATTGAACTTGAACATCAGAAAAAGAATGATGCGATTCAAGTAGAACGACTGAAAAGCCAATTAGAAGAAAAGAATCAACTCTTGAAACATTCGGAGATGGAGCTAAATGAACTGCAGACTCAAACACAACAAAATCTATTACAATTGAAACAGTATGAAACGAAACTGTCGAGACAGAAAACAGCATTGGATCAACAACGTGATGAGTTATTGGACGTAATCAACTCCCTAGAATCGCAAGCATCAGAAAGCGAAAATATATATACTATGGAATTGACAAGATTGAGAAAGCAGATTGAATCAGACAATGAGAGAATTAGTCAATTGGAAGAGACAATAAAGTCGAAGGATGTATCCATCGATATAGAGCATAAAAAGATTTTAGAATCCAAATCCCAACAACATCTAATGAAAATTGAACAATTAAACTATAAAATTGAAAACTTGAATAGCAGACTATCTAACTACGAATCGAAAAGCTTGAAAGATGATCAGTTAATCAATGAATTACAAGACGAGCTAACTAATGCAAAAAAAGCACCATCATTGCCGGTAGAATCTGAAAATCAGCTATTACGTATAAGAAACGAAAATAATTTATTGAAGGAGCAGATTTTTAACATTAAGAATGATTTAGAGACGCAAATATTGGAGCTGAGTAATGTGAATAGCGATTTGAAGAAAGAGTTGGTTGATATCTCAAAGAAACTAGAAATTAATCAGGAAGAGTCGTCGAAAAGTCTGAGGTTGAAAGATGCTGAGATACTGAAATTGAACGAAGAAATGTTCACAATAAAATCCATTGAAGTTCTGAATGATAAATTGAAAAATCAGATTGTACTGTTAAGCGAGCAGATTTCAGAAAATAATTTACAGGACACAGAAGTATCAAAAGAAAATGTTTCAGCTATAGATTCCTTGAATCAACAGATAGTCGAGTTGAAAAATGAATTGCTTGAAATTAATAAAACTAGCTCGTCAATCAAGGAAGCGTCTTCTGAGTCAGTCGATGAGAAAAATATGCATATTTCAAGGTTAAGACAAAAAATCGATAACCTTGATTTATTAAATAAAGAGACCAACACCACTCTTGAAGAAAAAAATGAAGAAATATCAAAATTAAAACAAGAAGTAGTAAGAATAGTACAAAGTTCTGAAGAGATTAATATTGAAAATGAACAGCTCAAAAATCAATCTTTGAAAGACACAAAATTATCAACCAACATTGAGTTAAACAAACAAATAATTTTATTGCAGGAGGATTTGTCAAAAAGACCAACCGAAGACCAATTCAACGAAGTTAAAGAAGAATTAGAATTGATTGATCAATTGCGGAAGATTGAATCAAAAGAAATGAATAAACAAATTGAGGAACTTCAATTTCAGTTATCCTTGCAAAAGGATGAATTCAAGAAACAGTTAAACAAATCAGATCAGAAATTGTTGCTAGCCGAAAATTCATTGAAGCAAAAGAGTCTTTCACTTTTGAATCATCTTGATTCAAAGGAAAACCATCCAAATACTGCATTTATTCAACAGAAAAGACTTGATTCTAGAGTGTCTGGGGAAACTGTTAGATCCAGCATGAGTACTCTATCAAGCAATAGACCTCTAGTTTTACCTCAAATTGTTGATGGTGCGTTACAAGTATATGTTCCAGAGAAGAAGTTAGATCCATCGGGAGGTCGTAAAATGTGGTGTGGTTTATGTGAAAGGGAAGGCCATGACAGTGTTGACTGTCCATACGAAAATGATATGTTTTAATCTTGATTTTTCTATAATACTTGAGTTGATAAGCAGCTTAGTTTTGTTTTTAATGGTTTTCGATACGCAATTTATTAGGCAGATAAAGTGCGGCCTGTATAATATAAATTTTCGCGACACGTCTGGAGTCGATCGTCGAGACGGAGGAGAACTAGACGTTCCTCGACGCGATACTTGAT
Organism: Wickerhamomyces kurtzmanii; assembly: GCA_030572875.1. Lineage (NCBI taxonomy): Eukaryota > Fungi > Ascomycota > Saccharomycetes > Phaffomycetales > Wickerhamomycetaceae > Wickerhamomyces > Wickerhamomyces kurtzmanii. Next base: position 65,002 of record JAJMCJ010000021.1, on the reverse strand, counting down.
ATTAGTAGTCAATAATCTCTTCAGAGCTGGCACTGGGATATGCAATAACAAACTCTCCTCATTATGTAGAAAAGCTTAGTTGATGTTTAACGTTGTTTTATCGTTGTATTATATAAATCAAATAAAATTCTAATAAATAAACTAGGTATAGAAAAATTACATAAAGTATTTATATTAACTGTAAAAAAATACCACTGTAACAAATAATGAAAGATGTGAAATTTCTAATACTTTCAATTAATCTAATAAGCACTTTTTTTGAGTCCTCGTGTAGATAATATCCAATGAGTTAATTGGTTTAAGTTTTCCATAATAAGTGAATTACCACTCCAACCCTGGTAATTGTATAAATGGAACAACATCGAATGGCAGCGTGAGTTATTAGTAGATTATTCTTGAACAAATGGAACAAAGGTATAAAAATGGAACTATTGAGATGGGTACCAGATATTGGCTGTCACAATTTGTAGAAGAAAACCATCCGCAGTCCATTTACTATTTCAGACCTAAGGCGTTATAAGTGGATGTACATTTATATGCGTATGCTATATTTCTAATGGGCTCGCATACCACATGTGAAAGAGCAATGCTGAAAACGATACTCAAACTTGTTGAAATCAGAAATATAACGAGTTAACCACGACTCGATCACAACAATTTTTATTAAAACTATGAAACAACTATAATTACAATTTTGAAAACATTGAATGCGATTCATCAATGTGATTTCAACCCAGTCTTTTGAACAAATCATCATCATCTAAACGTTTTGTAGATATCCTACTCAACAAACTGTTTTGAGGACCTGTCGATGGCTTTTCGCCAATTCTTGTAAATAAATCGTCGTTCTCCTTATCATCATCTTTCATCTCATCGTCCGCTTCATTATAACCCTTTGACTTATTGAATATAGAGCTAGTAACTAAGCCAATTCTCGAAGACAAGTCGTTAGAGAGAGTGATTTTGTCCGCCGATGAAGACTGGTCCATAAAATAATCTTCAACCTTGGACTTTCTTCTTTCTTTGACAGATGCAGCTTTTTGGGGAAACAGATCTTCTCCATCGTCATCGTCATTTTTAGACCTTCTGGTTGGTTCTCTATCTCTGTAGTCTTTCGGTTTTCTTTTTCTTTTTGGATTATCGGATTCATGAGCAGGCGGATTATAAAGATAGTATCTACTATAAGCAGAAGCATTTTTAACTTTCTTATCACTAGCGAAGGAAACCCTAACCGTCATCACAGTGTCTTCATCAAATTGCTCAGATTCTCTTTCTTCAGTGTTCTCAAAGGCCAGTGACTTATCTTTAGTTAATTTATTTAGTGAGTAATCGGCATCGTCACTATTTTGAAATACAACATTAACTGTACAGTTAGTAAACGGAAGTTCAGTACTACCAGGAAACACTTACGACTTGAGTCGTTGATCCACTCAATTTTAAATTCAAAATCAACATATTTCTTGATGTATTCTTTTATTTGATCCGTTGACAAGTTATCGACTCCTTTGAATCTCAGTGCTTGCGATCTAATGATAGATTCTCCAGAGAGCTGAATGATTAGTTACTCATAGTAGAACTGGCCTAACGTTGAAAAAATATACAAACTTACATCTTCAGTTGTATCCATGTCGATATCATTGGACATTTCTTCTTATGCGATAGAGATTGTAGAGTTCACTTAAAAGATCATGAACATAAGAAATAACTAAACATTGATCTTCGAGAGGATAAACAATGAAATTCAAAGTTTGATGGTGTATGGATGTTTACTTTCTAGTTTAATCTACTTATTTACAATTTGATCTAAATTTTATGAAAACAGAGTAGTGGTAGTCATATGATTGTAGTAGTAACATGTTCATTGTCTGTTCTGTATGGTTATATGTAGTTTTAGAGAATGGTCCTGATTTTCGGGGGAGAAATTGACGAAGAATAAGCTTATATAGTAGCTATGTGATTCAAAAACAAAATATAATAAACAATCTACAATGTGAAGTGTTCTTATTTTCTTTAACAGCAGATGAAATCTATTGATACCATAACATAATCTGAATACTAATATACATTTTCACACATTTTCGATAAAGTTCTGAGCAAATATTTTATCTAGTCTTCCTCCATCTTAACATCTTGCTCTAAAACAGTTGTACCTTCTTTCAAATCTTCACCTATCCACAGCACATTATTGCATCTATTCGAGTAAAAGTTAGTTTATGATATCATTCTGAGACTGTGAAAAAGAGTGGTTCACTCACCTTATAAATATATCTCCAATAACACCTTTGTTATCACCATCCACGATTTCCTCGGCATCTGTTAATTGGACGTTAAAGTAGTTATCAATAGAAGACAAGAGTCCTTTGTATTGTGTTTTGTTGAACTTCAAGGTAACAATCACTGTGCTGTTAACTAGCTCTTTTAAGAACGGTTTTGGATTGATTGGTGCAAACTGAAAGTGTTAGTATACTTCAAATTTCCTCATTCTAATGCCATCAACATCACAAATAATCATTTAAACTGAGTGTGCTATATACATACAGACATATTCTTATCTTTAGTGTTAGTATTTAGTCTTGGTTATTTCTCTATAGCTTTGTCTGGTCGAAAGCAAATTATTTTCATGTAATGGCCGATTAGAGGGTAACCCTCATAAGTTACAACAAAACGACAACCAGAACAGAACTACAGAAATATTTCTAAAACGATTTGGCTCATATATTATCAATAGCTCATCAAATATGAGTTATTCTTAGTTTTGTATTTGGAACGCCTTTGTCATACTCGAGTCTTAAAACACCCCAAACGCAATCCATGATAACTGAACTAATACCTAATGCATAAGTCAAAGTAATTGCATAGAAGAAATTAGAGTTACCTGAACCCAAATCTATCCAGAGATGATAAAAAATTGGGGATAAGATTATCGACTGAACCAACAATAATGATGAAATCAAAGGGTATCTTAAGTAACCGAATATTGGTTTCAGCAACGGAATCAATGAAAGAAATAATCCACAATCTCCAAATGAGGGATATGCTTTTGTCAGTGATAACCACCCAAAAGTTATTATAAATGCAAAAACTGGTTGTTTGAAGAATCTTATTGTGATTGGCAGTACGAATATGATTGAGAATAAATTGAACACTCCAATAAAAAATGGGGTAAAAAACTCAAACATCTCGGTGAAAAAATACCACCATAATCCTAAGTTTGGTGTGATTTTACTGAACAAAATGATAACTCCGTAAGTTTGGCTTAAGAATTCCCAATTTTCAGTGATCTTAAAACTTATGAGTAGCAGTAGAGATAAAGTAAGTATAAAAGGTACTGCAATTTTTAATATTGAGCTTTTCAGATTTTTGTTGTTTGAAAACTGGTTTGATATCGATATTAGTGGAAATATCAGATACACTGGGTAATAAGACAAACAGCTCGCAAAGGAGAGAAGTATTGCACTTGATATCTGATTGTTTTGTAATATTTCCAGTAATGACGAAACTATCAGTAAGTTTGTGAAGATTATGGTTGACCTACTTAATGCTGATAGTATAATCAATGGATTAACAACGTAGATCAAACCAATTTGGTATGACTTGAAACTGCTTAGTGCTTTTGTTTTGTTGTATATGTTAGCTACCTGTATAATTTTGTATGCAATGATGGTATCAGTTGATGAATATATCAGATTTATTATCAGCGTTCTATATTTCAGGTCATAGAAAATAGAAAAAACTGATAGCAGTATTGGTGAGTGATGAACTACTCCACCGTTGTAGGGATTGAATCCCTTTGTTAACAGGAAAACTCCTTCTTCTACTGTTTCAGAGGTTAGCAAGGAACGAGTAACAGTAATAAAAACAAATCAACACATACAACTTATATATGAAGTAACTGGGGTCGATAACTCCACGGATTTATCCAATATTTGTGATAGATTTGGAAATAGTACAAAAATACCAAATCTTATACCAAAACAAAATACCAGCACTTTCAGTTCGTTAACATCCATCTTTATCGAGTCTGTCTTTATTGATGTTAATTGACCTATTTGACCTACTGAACAATTCGTTTTTTTTTGATATCAGAGATTAGCGCTCTATTTATATAAAGGAGAACTTAGCCAAGACACAAAAAACAGAATATAACAGGTAAAAGACAAAGGCGACTAATTCGCTGTGATATGGTTTGATTGTTTAAAAGTGTTGATAACTTTTTGTCGTTTTATGGCAAATTCAGATCGATCTTGAATACATAGTTGGTTACCCGCTTACTTTTGAACACCTCACCAAAAGTTTTCCGATTCAAAACGAGAGTGTTAGGGTCTCAAGATTAACAACAAAGCAAAAACATCCAATCAATTTTGTTATCCAAACTGATTGTTTCTTTAACATGGACTTTGAAGCTGCTGAAGACATCAATGGGATTCGTTTCTCCTGGAACACTTTTCCTTCCACAAGGGTTGAATCAAACAGAACGGTTGTTCCTATTGGTTGTTTATACACTCCATTAAAAGCTAGGGAAGACTTGCCAGTTGCCCAGTACGATCCAATAACTTGTCGGGCACCATGTAAAGCTGTTTTGAATCCGTACTGTCAAATAGATCTGAGGGCCAGATTGTGGATTTGTCCATTTTGTCATTCAAAGAACCCTCTGCCTGCTCATTACTCAAATATTTCAACGGAGTATTTACCTCTAGAATTAAATGTCTCTTCCACCACGATAGAGTACATTGCATCAAGACCCGTTCAGAACCCACCTATTTTTTTTTTCGTCATTGACACCTGCCAGGACGAAGATAATCTAAAGGCCCTGAAGGAAACTTTGATTGTCTCGCTAAGCTTATTGCCCCCAAATGCACTCATAGGTCTGATTACTTATGGTACGATGGTCAATGTTCACGATCTGGGCAATGACAATTTGAACAAACAGTTTATTTTCAGAGGAGATAGAGATTACACTTTAGCCAATATAACTGAAATGCTAACAGGTCAAACAAATGTCTCTCAACAACAACCTACAGCTTTCTCCAATAACTTTAATAACACCCTAGCAAGATTTTTCTTACCATTAGATCAGGTGGAATTTCAACTAACCTCGATATTTGAGAATCTAAAAAAAGACGCTTGGCCGGTTCAGTCGAATAAGAGACCAATTAGATCAACAGGTGCAGCTTTATCAATTGCCATCAATCTCCTGCAGGGTTCATACACTGGTTTTGGTGCACGAATTATGTTATTTGCATCAGCTCCAGGTACTATAAACCCAGGTATGATAGTATCAACCGAACTGAAAGATCCTATAAGATCACATTCTGATATCGATAAGGACTCTGCTAAAAACTACAAAAAAGCTATAAAGTACTATGAGTCTTTGGCTGATAAGGTCACTGCTAACGGACATACAGTTGATATTTTTGCTGGGTGTTATGATCAAATTGGTATGAACGAAATGCAATCCTTGCCAAACAGATCTGGTGGTGTCTTGTTACTGGCTGATGCTTTTACAACTTCGATTTTCAAACAAAGTTTCTTAAGGCTATTTTCCAAAGACGACGATGGCTATTTATTAATGGGTTTCAATTCCACTCTGGACGTGAAAACTTCAAAAGAATTGAAAATTTCAGGTTTAATCGGTCACGCTACTTCCTTGAAGAAAACAGACAACTCAAATATTGCAGATGCTGAAATTGGGCTAGGTGGAACAAGTGCGTGGAAGATGAGTTCAATTTCACCAAGTCACACATACGCCATTTTTTTTGAGATTGCAAATACAACACCTTCAACTCAACAACAACAATCATTTATTCAGTTCATCACAAGCTATCAGCATGCTTCTGGTACATATAGAACAAGAGTTACTACTGTTGCAAATAACTTGGTTCCATTAAGTGAATCATCAATCACAAACGGATTTGATCAAGAGGCAGCGGCTGTATTGATGGCAAGAATTGCAGTGTATAAAGCTGAGCAGGACGACGGTGCAGATGTTTTAAGATGGATTGATAGAATGTTGATCAGACTATGTCAAAAATTTGCAGATTATAACAAAGATGACCCAATATCTTTTAGATTGGCTACGAATTTTTCACTTTATCCACAATTTATGTTCTATTTGAGAAGATCTCAATTTTTGCAAGTATTTAATAATTCACCTGATGAAACTGCATTTTATAGACATGTTTTGACAAGAGAAGATACAACAAATTCCTTAATTATGATTCAGCCAACGTTAACCTCATTCTCAATGGAAAGTGAACCAGAACCTGTTTTATTGGACTCTGTCTCAATAAAGGTTGATAGAATTCTATTATTAGATACTTTTTTCCATATTTTAATCTATCATGGTGAACAAATTGCACAATGGAGAAAGGCAGGTTACCAGGACGATCCTAATTATGCTGCCTTTAAAGAACTTTTAGAAGAGCCAAAGAGAGAAGCTGCTGAGCTGCTGGTTGATAGATTTCCTTTACCAAGATTCATTGACACTGAAGAAGGTGGATCTCAAGCAAGATTTTTATATTCTAGATTGAATCCATCGAACACTTATCAAAACCACGACCAATATCAAAATATTGGTAATGCAGTTGTTTTTACCGATGATGTTTCTTTACAAACGTTTATGGAACATTTACAAAAATTAGCAGTAACAGGTAGTTCTTGATTCATTTATGTTTTTTATTATTATTAATTATTATCAATTATTATTATTATTATTACTCTTGTTATATTTTTTTTATTTTTGATTGTCTTGCCCAAATGAGTAATTCTTCATTCAAAAATTCGTATTTTTTTCTTTCGTGTTATATATAGCATTTTCTGAACGTACTTAACATTCATTAGCGTTTTGTAAGTCTCCAAACTGTCTCGATTAAGAATTAACAACCAAAGTAAAAATAATTTTATTCCTTGATTGATACAATACACATAGGATATCACTATAGTTCAAAAATTGGCATCTCACAAGTTAAACCATCTAATACCAAAAAATTGTTGATTGGATTTTCTTTTTTACCTAGCATATTAATAACATCTTGAGCCAAGGTACCTCCAATGATTGCAGAAACTGGTGAAAACTCCAGATGTCTCTGTTCAAAAATTTTTTCGACATAGTCGCCCTTTTCAACTATGGATTCGTCTAAATCTAAACTTTTTGCAATTTCAATACAGTTTGATCTTAACGCATTGATGTCATCAAAGTTTCTGTTCAATAAAGATAGAGTAATTGGTAGAACCGGCGACAACTTCCGTAACTGTCTCTTGGTGAACTGCTTTGGAATATTTTTAGAAGATAGAATCTCGATGAACGGTTTATAAGTATGTCTTGTAGTGAACCTCTCCATTATCGAGTTGTTTTTCTCTGCATCAATTCTTGTTGATACCGATATGATCGATCTGTTAGGTGATACTTGGCCAATTCTTCTAGATAAAGAGCCTTTAACTTTTTCGTCAGTTTGGAGGTACTCAATCAAATCAACAAAAATATAACCGAATAAACCGTGTAGTCCGCTGAGATACAATGGAATATTAGAATCTCTAGTGATCTTGTTCAATTTCAATATCTCTGTTTGTGATAATTCAGTACCAACAATTAAATCAAACTTCTCGAAATAGTTCCTGTCTTTGCTCTCAAATTCTTCAGTATCAATGCTCAGGGAAACTCGCGGGTTCAAATTTTTGATTCTTGATTCACTTTGTTTTGCTCTATTCAGCCCAATATCATCCTTAGTAATGAAAAAATTCACCGCCAAATCCTGTTCTTTGATGTTTGTTGAATCCAAAATCTCCAAGAAGCCAATCCCGCTCAACGTCAGATTCTTTATAGTCTCAACACCAACGGCGCTTAGATTTATCAACAGGATCTTTGAGTCTCTCATTCTGGTTTGAGCTTCCATTCCCCAAAGTCTTATTTGACGATCGTAGAGCGCTATTTCATCTATAGTTCATAAGTTAGTCCTATTTTTCTCTAAAAAAAAAATTCCAATGAAAACAAACATACCTGCCGACAGCTCTGTGTCTTTCTTCCCACTCATTTCAAATATTATTGACAAGATACTACAAATGTCAGTTGTACACCGTTAAGAAAGTTAGTAAAGTTCATATCAGTTTTCAAAAATCCAGAAAATAGAGAAATCGTGCAGTTACCAATTTCTATTTGTTTTATAACTGGAATAGGAAAAGAAACATAGAATACCTTATATAATAAATCAAAATAAGAATCTTGAAAACAGTTAAAACAACAAACTTGAGAGTATTTTACTTTAACAATGGACTTAACGAAGATACTGGATGGGACACCAGAGCCGCCTATTGTGGACCCGCTGATACTGGGAATAAGACTGAACAATACAAGCGGTGACTATTGGTTACCAACAACCATGTCAGACTATCAAAAAGAGCTGACGGACCAGGTTGTGTCGCTGCACTATTCTGATATTTTGAAGTATTTTGAGACTGACGATAGGGACCAGCTACTAGTTGATTCTCTTGAGACCCTATATTTGAACTCTCAACTAGTATCAACACATCCTTATCTGTTGATTGACCACTATATGCCAAAATCGTTAGTTGCTAAGGACATCCCTCTAAAATTATCTGAAACGAGCGGGAAGTTCAATGTCTTTAAGGACTTGATCAATATGTTACAGAACAGAACTATAAACATTGGGGTCATTTCAAGAACAGGTAAAACTCAAGATTTGATTGAAGCAACCTTACTAGGTCATAAGGTCAATATCAAGCGCTACCACGGAAATTATGTGAAGGATCCGTTAAAGCAAAAAAATTACGAGTCAACTGTCCACATCTTGCCCTCTAGGATAGATGATGATTTGGACGGTGAGAAGGCAAAACGCAATATAGCGAACTTTGACAGATCTCTGGATTTAGTAATATCTTTTGATATTTCCGTTGATACAAAGGTAGAATTTGTTAAGGACTTAAGGATAAGAAATAGAACGAAAGAGGCACCAATTATCAGATTAGTTGCTATAAATACAATTGATCATTGTGCGCTATACTTCAGACGAATCAAGCTAGAGAGAAACCCAGAGTATTTAGTTTCAGTTACAGCTGCAATCGTTGTGTTAAGAGATAAAGTTGGTATCTTACCCCCTGATTTGAGACCTATATATAATAAGGATTTAACTTATCTATCAGAATGGTTAAGCAATTGTGACGGTCCTTGGCCATTGCCAGACATGCCACCTATCAAAGAATTCAATTCAATGGATGTTGAAAAATCATTATTGACCGAAGTACAGTTTCCTGAAGAAATTGAAGAGCTCGATCAGCTCAAATTGCAGGAGAGGCAGAAACCAATACCTTATTATAATACGAAAAGATTGCAAAATGACTATACCTCAAACCCATTGAAACAAGACACTTCATTGTTGACCGGTATTTCAAATATATACAATAAAAACGTTGTCAAAGATAAAATATTAACGCATAAACTGATTCAAAAAATGAACGTTGCATATACTGAACACTTATTTCAGTTTCAAGAGTTTCAGAATTTTGATCACTACAATAAATTAAGAAATGAACAAGAAAATGAATCCCTGAAGGTCGAATCTAAGATTCTCAGTGAAATAAATAATCTACATACGAGAATCGATAAATCAACCGCAATATTTGAAAAAAAATCAGAAGAAGTGCTGAATAAAAAGGAAAAACTGGCAACATACGAAGAAAGACTTTCTCATTTTGACAGTAACTCCGATATAAGAGTTAAGAACTTTCAATCAATTCAACAGCTGAAAAACGAGTTGTCGAAATATACCAAAAAAGTTGAATCACAGAGTACAGAAAACGAGTATATGCTGAAAGAGATTGAAAAGGCAAAAAGCTCGATAATTGAATCTAATAAAGAAATTGAAATTGAAGATAAAAAATATTTAGAGTTAACTGAAAAGCTGGAATTATTGTTTGATAAGGATAAGTTGAAAGATTATGGAAACATAAAAACATCAGGAGAAAACGAGATCAAATTTCTAACGGAAAAAATCGAATCTTTGAATTTTCAATTAGACGATTCTCTAAAGAGACTAAGTGAAACCAATCAGAGGAACAGATTTGGCAGAGTAGGAGGTAACCAAAAACGAAAAAGTCCAACTATCAAGTAGTTGTCATCAGTTAGTTACATAACGAATACTATACGATAAGTTCTCTGAAATAGAGAAAGAAATACAACGAATAGTATGTTACAAAATTATATTACAGTATAGACAGTTTATGTGCTTTCTTCACACCATAGTTTAACAGACCTATCCCAACCACTACTTACAATAAATTCACCATCGCTTGAAATGTCTAGTCCCATAACTTTATCTGAATGACCTTTTAATGTGTTGACCTTTAACCAATTATCACTACTCCATATATTAATGGTACCATCATATGAACTTGATCCCAAGTATGTCCCGCTTTTATTACTGTCATTAGATTTGAAGAATTTAACCTCTGAAATAATTTTATTATGTGCAGGTATTGTGAATTCATTCTTTAAGTTTCTTAAATCCCAAATTTTAATCGACCCATCCGCACTACCAGTAGCAATTTGATATCCATTTGGAGACCAGTCCAATCCATAGATAGGCTTAATATGTGCGTCTAATAGCATTATACTCTTTCCTGTTCTTAAATCCCAGACTCTACCAATTGCGTCTAATCCAGCCGACGCAATCAAGGAACCATCGTTTTGGAAACTTATCGTGTAAACTTCCTTCGAATGACCTTCCTGTAAAAAAAGCTCTTTCTGTTTTTCAATATCCCAGAACCTCCAGGTATAATCAAACGAAGCACTTGCTAAAAAGTTACCTGACGGATGAAACTTAGTACGAACAACCCTGTTTTCATGACCTTTTAAAGTTGCAACCGGGTCCGTAATATCTCCTGACCATAATTTTATCAAACCCTCGCCACCACCACTGATAAATTTTAATGGTGAGTTAGCAATTGGATTCCAATCCAATCCACCTACTTTTTCATCATGTCCTTTGAGTTCAATTTCAGTTTCCAGAGTTTGCCTATTCAGGATTTTAATTTTACCTGACCATGAACCAGTTAAAATCTTGTCATTTGAAGGACTAATAGAGACAACTGAAACTGGTCTTGTTGACACTAGCTGTGATCCATAGAGATGAACTTTTTTCAAGTCTCGATTTATAGACCTTCTAAATTGGATTTGCTTAGTTAGAGAAATAGTTGATTGTTTTAACTGATCCAATACTCTGAGTCTGGCTCTTGGTAATGAGTACTGAGTAATGCACTTTCTTGCTTCTAATAAATCGTTATCACCTGGTGTGTAGAACTCCTCATCCTCATCCTCATCCATTTCCTGATCTTCTTGTTCTTGGTCATCTTCATAATATCTCATTTCGGCATCATCATTATCCAAAACTAATCTTGTGAGTCTCTCTCTTCTGTCGGCTTTGTCTTCACCAAAAAATGTCACTGGCTCGCCTAGTCTCCTCAATTTCTTTCGAACTTCTTCATCGTCAGTTGGTATCAACAATAGTTTTTCTTTTCGTTTTTTCTCTAAATTTGACAGAATATCAGATACCTTTTCACCTCCAGGCACAAAACTGTAGTTGTTATCTTGTACTATATCTTCCAAATCTATATACTCAGTACCGGACATCTTGGAAACAATATTATAAGTCTTTTGATGGCTTTTATGGTATATATTGATGATGATATGTCGCGCATAATTTTTTTGTCTTGATTTTTTTTAAAATATATTTCTGTGAAACAACGAAAACAACGAGAACATCTATAACATAAATCACAGCAAATAATGGCCCAAGAATTAAGATTATACAAAGAAAAGCATATTGAATACATTGAATCGTTGGATAAAGTGAGTACTGCATTGTGTTTTTTTAAAACAGGTTTTTAGGGCCATGCTAATAGGAACAGAAACAAAATGATTATGATTACTGGCTGTCGGAACATTTGAGGATGAGTAGGTATTCTGAACTTTTTATGATTTAAATGTACTAAGAGAATACAGATGGGATTTACTGGGGACTCACAGCGTTGTGTCTGATGGACTCTAAAGAGACTTTTAAAAAAGACGATATTGTGAAGTTTGTTTTAAGTTGTAAAGATGACAAGACGGGTGGATTTGGTGCTTTTCCGCAACATGATGCTCATCTATTATCAACGCTATCTGCAATTCAAATATTAGCCACCTACGATGCTCTAGACGCTCTGTCCGAGGAATACATAGACAGAACCGTTAACTGTACGTATTTCAAGTCCGTTTCATACATTCAGTTCCAATACTAACAAGTACAAATAGTTGTAAGGTCACTACAACTACCAAATGGTGCTTTTCAAGGTGACAAGTATGGTGAAGTTGACACCAGATTTGTATGCACAGCAATTACTACGTTGTCAATATTAGGGAAATTGACAGCTGAGGTTGTTGACAAGGCTGTTGAATTCATTCAGCAATGCGCAAACTTTGATGGGGGATACGGATTGGTTCCTGGGGCGGAAAGTCATGCTGCACAAGTGTTCACTTGTATGGGTACCTTAGCTATAGCAAATAGATTAGATGTTGTCGACAAAGAATTGCTTGGCTTTTGGTTGTGTGAAAGGCAAATCGAAGAGGGTGGGTTGAATGGCAGACCTGGCAAGCTGCCTGATGTGTGTTACAGCTGGTGGGTCTTATCATCACTCGCAATAATTGGAAAATTGGATTGGATAGAATTTGGCAGACTGAGAAAATTTATACTAGAGTCACAGGACACCGTAGAAGGAGGAATAAGTGATAGACCTGATAATCAAGTTGACGTGTACCATACAGTGTTTGGTATTGCTGGTTTAAGTTTAATGAACTTTGAAAATTTGCAACCAGTAGACCCTGTTTATTGTATGCCAACAGCTGTCACTGCAAAGTTCAAGAAATGGCCATATGATTCAGATCAATAGCTGTATATATATGCCTATATGTTTGTATGTTTATATGTACGGTATGCGCGGTCCATATAGTACGGATATGGGGGATTATTTTACAGTATATACAACACTCAAGAGAACAAGAGAATGCTACAATATGCAATAAATAAATACGAACCGTTTAACGATTAAATGCAAAAATTTTTTTTTTTCATTCAGAAATACAGTTCTTTCAGCTCAGCCTTCTTAGTTGATGGGGTATATTCAATGTAGTTGAATTTTCTTTTGGTAACAGATCTACCTGGATTCAATGTCTTGCAACCGTTATAGGTGACATCGAAAGCAGGTGATGTTGGATCTGTTAACACTAAAAGAGATGGAATTGGAGATAGCTGCAGGGTGTGGTCAAGATCCCAGATAACAGGTCTTAAATTTGGTGGAAATGGGGACAAGTGTGATTGGTCTAGAATTGTTCGAACAATTTTTCTTGCTTCGATTGTTGATTTAGGTAATTGTTCAGTTTGATGAACAATTTTATCCAGTGTTAAATCTGGTAACTGACTTGAACCCAGTTCATTATTGTTTTGCTTTGTTTCCTCATTTTCTTTCTCTAAAACAGTTGGAAATAAAATGCTATTTCTTCTTAATCTTGCGCCTAAATTGTCTCGAACGAACACGATCTCCTGAGACAAGTAAACCAACCTTGTCGGGTTTGATGACCAAATAACATTCTTTGCGATTCTTGACAATCTATTACCAAACATTTTTGGAACCGGTTTTTGTGGCCATAATGCTGATGAGCCTGAACTTAACGTAGAACTCCAAGGGTCATTATCTCCAGGAATGAATATTAAGGTTGAATTACCCGAGACTATTGGAAACTGTTCCAATAATGATGCTAATGAATCAAAACAGCTCTTGTAAGTGGCGGTTGCTGTAATACTAGACGACGAAGAGCTTGTAGGATGCAGTGGTGAAGATATAAACGAACCATTAAAGATAATGGTAATTGGGGGATTATTTTCATCTTCTGATAGCTTATTGAATAATTTTTTCAGTGCATCAAGTGTCTTGGAATCATCCAAATATAAGTCACCACCTAATATTATTATTCTATGAAACTCAAGTTCTTTTTCTAGTAGCTTCAGTCTGATTTTTAATTCTTTATCAATTCTAGAGATCGAGTTATTTGTTGAAACTCCATGAACACCTAGGAAATCAAGGTTACCGTTTGACTCTAACGTCATTTCCCTTCTCTCTCCTGGAGGGTGCCCAATCGTGGAGACGTAAAATTTATTAGAATTCGAATAAATACCATCGCATAATAGTATACAACCTGAAACATAATATGAGCCATCTGTTGGAATTGTCTGCGTGATATCCAGTTCAATAACGTCGGAGTTATCTTGCAAGCACCAGCTACCTTTATTATTTTTGGTTAATAAGCCTAGAAGCAGAAATCTTTGTCCATGTCTACCTAATAAATTCTTGATTTGCGTAATGGAATGTGAGTTTGATTTTCTAAGTGGCCCCGCAAGAGATGATAATGAATTAAAAGTTGGGTTTTGAAAATTTTCATTTCTAGACAATCTGTCTTTGATGATATTAAATCGTGTTAGAAATAGGGAAATGCCTGAGTCTAGTGATGGTAATTTATATTTTTGTTGTGATGCTTTGATGAAGTCATATTGCTTCTTATGATGATTATATTTGAACATTGGTTGGCTGTACGCATCTATGACTCTAAAATAGTCATGCCAGTCTAATGTTTCCTTTATTTGAGGTGGCGATACACTAGAAAATGGGCTCGAATTTCTAATTATTTGGCTGCTTCCTTCGTTTATATCATCGTCACTTAATACAATTGGCTCATTATCTGCAGGCAAATCAGCTATAGTATCTGTCCTAACGGCCAGACTGTTAACCAAGCTTGTGACATTCAGTACTGGATGTTTCTGAAAATTGTTGTTTGTATTACTCTTCAGTTTGTTTCTTTGTCTATCTGCTACCTCTTTGATAATCAGACTAACACCTTCACCGTCTATAAAGAGCCCACGATCTTGCTCTTTCCATACCCTGGCAATTTCTTCTAAGAACGAGCTCGCCTTAGGGCCTCTCCATTCATTTCCAAACTTGGGACCGACATAATCAGCTAATGCTTTCAATGCATCTGATTTGATATTCAGACCATGCTTTTTAGATAGAACTCTGTATGCAATAGGTCTCAAATTGGACGGCTCTAAATGTATTGGCAAAACTACGGGTGCTCTGTCCATAATATTACTTTTTGAAACCTAACAGTTAACAAGTCCTAGCACTTTTGTCTTTGTCGTTGTTGCTGTTATATAGTCAAAATAACTAAATATATTGTGATGATCCTTCTTGATTTTGAGAACTATCTTTTATCTGTATGTCAAAAACACGAAAAAAAACGCGTTTTTTTCCGAATTTGGATTTTAAAGTGATCGGATTACTTGATATAGAAATACGAGGCATACCGAATTTCTATTTATTTTTTGTGTTTACATTCTGAATAGCTCTAATAACAATAGCAAACATAGTAAAAGTAATCTAGTATTAGGATAGATCTGTCTCAATGTTTGGCTCAATAACAAAGACATGGTATGAAGCAGCTGAGGAAGTTCGAAATGAGATGGCCGACCGTCAATTTCAAGAGCAGGATTTGAATCACCGAGAACAGCACATTCAGTTTGTATCAGCACAGGAAAACCAAAACAAAACAAAGCATTATATACAGAGATCCGATAAGACCCCAAATTTTTTGAGAATACCGTTGTCTTCAAGGAAGGATCAGTTTAGTAGGATCACAAGAGAAGGCTCTAGGAAAGGATCTCCCAGAATATTGAAGCCGTTGAATAAACAGAACGTCACCTCTGGCAACAGCAGAGTCTGGTCGGCATTATCCAAACTTGGAAATGTATTCAGCCATGATGATGAACTTAAAAAGATGGGAAAATATATGAACGGTATGATGAACAAATCGAATGTAATTAATGACGAAAATCAGGAAGCTAAGGAGAGGCTGTTGAAAAGAATGAAAGAGCAAAGAGTGACTAATGAAACCAACAATCTAAACAGACGAATTAACAAGATAGATAATGAATCACAACTCGGAAACAGTATATCTAGTAAATGGGATAGGAAAACATCGGGTAGAGTGAATAGGTCACACACGATTGGAGACGAAGAAAACAATACTTACGAGAACACCTATAAGTCAGATATTTTCCTCAAACCTCCAGGTAGGATTTTCGAAGAAATATCTGTCAACAGCAATATCAGAGGATACAATACCGAAATTCTATCGTCTCCAATTCAGACAGCACCCGGCTCAGATAAGTTGGCCAATAAGACCTCTCTAGTAGAGACATTACAATTAAAGCTTATCGATTTAGAGAAGTCAATTGAAAGTATCAAAAACGAGGTTAGGCGAGCTAACGAGCGATCCATGCTTTTAGAAAGATCGTTAGTTTTGGAACAGCTGAATCGCAATGAATCGTCATATAAAGGAAACCATCAAACACAGTTAGATTTTCGAAACAGGACGTTTTTGAAAAGTGATGAATTGGAAAAGATTAAAGTTTATGAGGATGGTGAAGATTACAACATTCAAGATGATGAGTTTCAATCTGACAAGTACTATCCGGAAGATGTGCTAACAAGAATTGAATCATTTTCTCCTGTGAAAATAAACTTCGGCAGCAGAAGTTAAACGTTCAAAGCTTTATTTCTCTTTGTTTATGTTTTATTTGTATTATAATTATGGATCGTGGAATTGACTGTAGTAATAAAAAAAATTGAAAAACATAAATAAAACCAAATTAGTAAATATAAGCTTCGGGTAACTCTCTTTGAGCTCCCTGATTTTATCTATTAAAAACTTTTGTAAACATCAACAGGTGAATTAAATAGATAGATAATTTGTTATTTGAGGTCAATAACGTTACGGTTATCGATAAAGTATCCTAGTATATAAAGAATTAATAGAAGATGTCAACGGGAGATTTTTTAAGCAAGGGTATTGACTTGGTTCAGAAAGCTATTGAAGCAGATACCGCAACAAAATATGAAGAAGCATATAACTTATACTACAATGGTTTAGACTATTTAATGTTAGCTATAAAGTACGAGAAAAATGCGAAGTCGAAAGAGTTAATTAGAGGAAAATTTACAGAATACTTGTCCAGGGCAGAGCAGCTGAAAGAGCATTTAGACAAAAAGGAAAAATCAGCAGAACAAACTTCTTCGAATGGCGATGTCAAAGCACAAAAGAAAGGCGAATCAACAGACGATGATGATTCTGATACTAAAAAACTAAGAGGGGCATTAGCGGGTGCTATTTTATCCGAGAAGCCAAATGTCAAGTGGGAAGATATCGCAGGCTTAGAACTTGCAAAAGATGCATTGAAGGAAGCTGTTATCCTACCAGTAAAGTTTCCACACTTATTCACAGGTAAAAGAAAACCTCTTAGTGGAATACTACTGTATGGTCCACCAGGTACTGGTAAGTCATATCTAGCAAAAGCAGTTGCAACAGAGGCAAACTCTACTTTTTTTTCTGTTAGTTCGTCAGATTTGGTGAGTAAATGGATGGGTGAAAGTGAAAGATTGGTTAAACAGTTATTCGCAATGGCTAGAGAAAACAAGCCGTCTATTATTTTCATTGACGAGGTTGACGCATTGTGTGGACCAAGAGGTGAAGGTGAAAGCGAGGCTTCAAGACGTATCAAGACTGAATTGTTAGTTCAGATGAACGGTGTCGGTAATGATACTAGTGGTGTCTTGGTTTTAGGTGCCACGAATATTCCTTGGCAACTAGACTCTGCAATCAGACGTCGTTTTGAAAAAAGAATTTATATTGCCCTACCAGATGTTGAAGCTAGAAGAAGAATGTTTGAATTGAATGTTGGTTCAACTCCTTGCGATTTAACTCAAAGTGATTACAAATTATTAGCAGAGATGACTGATGGGTATTCGGGATCTGATATTGCAGTAGTTGTTAAAGATGCATTGATGCAGCCTATCAGAAAGATTCAGAGTGCAACACATTTCAAGAAAATAGGAGAGAATAAATTAACACCCTGCTCTCCAGGTGATGCAGGATCCACTGAAATGAATTGGATGCAGATTGAAGCTGATGAATTACAAGAACCAGAATTAACTATAAAAGATTTCATAAAGGCAATAAAGACAACGAGACCTACAGTTAATGATGATGATATCAAAAAACAAGTTGATTTTACAAATGACTTTGGTCAAGAAGGCAATTAGAGTTTAATTTTATTGTACATTAGTTTTAATTTGGGCATTTGGCATTAGAAGATTTATTAAGAATTTAATTAGTACTTCAGAATACAGGTTTACTGTAGGAATTATTTTATATTTAATGATCAAATTCGCTGTAATATTATTATACAAAAAACCACTGAAACTACACAGAATATACCAATTCAAAGAACAAAAAAACAAGTTATCAAATCTGAATCAATCATAAACACTTGTGTTATTTTCTGAGTCAGTAACTTTAGCACCAGTGATTTTAATCAAAACAATAGCGGTGTTTTCACCTTCAATGTAGACCTTAGCATCTGGGTTTGAATTCAGTAAGATTTCTTTATAATAGTTGAGTTCATCGAAATCGCTAATGATCTTAGCAGTACCCGATAAGGTTGCACTGACTTGTGACAGTTCACACTGATTCAAGTCTTGCAACATCTTTAACAACGAGCTGGTGTTCGACTCGTTATTCTCGTTCTTTGATAGACTTTTGGCACTGATCCAATCATGGAACAAAAGTGAAACGTTCTGATTTTCCACCAGGTTTCTATACTTCTCGGTGTTTTTCAACGTGGACAATATGATATACGAGCTGTTATTGCTATTATTTACCTCCTTTGATTTATTATAAATGTTATCTGATGCAATATATGTGTAATTCATCAAAGAAACACTTGGGATGTTGTTTGAGCATGTACCTAGATGAACAAATTTAGCTGATTTCAATAAAGACACCAGAGACTTTGGAAACTGGCTGTTTTCTGAAGATGTCATTTTCAATAGTTTTATGAAGAACTTTTTGGATTATGTCGTTGCGGTTCTTAACATCACATAACTCTTTTACTATATTTTGGACATCTAACTTTTCTGAAATGCTGACAAAGATCTTAGATTTCCAAACATCCATACATCAGCTCACATCTCAAAATTCGAATTTTTTTTCTTTGTGAGTTGGTTAGCACAACATAAACAATAAATATCAAAATCATCAACACTATCAAGAAGAAGAGGGAGCCGCTGAACGAAATCAATGGACCAGTTGGAAAGACGTGAATCAAAAGAGAAACTCACAAAGTTGAGAAAGCTTGACAGTATCAGCAAGATTGCTTCGGGCTGGTCTCAGCAGGAGATTGATTTTAGGGATGAATTTGAGCCGGTTAGAAAGACCAGTATTGTTGTTAGTAGCAAAAATCTGTTATCGGAATTGAAGAGTGCAAAGGAGGAAATAGACGACGAACAGACTGGAAATGAGGTTTACTTGTCTGCTGAAGAGTCATTTGCCAGGGTTGAAGACTCATCTTTCCGAGATGACGCCCTAAAGAACATACATTTGTTCAAAGCTCCATCAGCAGAAACACAAAACAGCTTGAACAACGGGGGTTTAGATTCAGATTCAGATGAAGCTTCTATGAACTTGCCCCTTTTGTTTAAAGAAGAAGAATCCGTTGTTCTGGATCCCAATGATATCAGCGATATCGAAGACCTGGAAGATCTAGAAGATAGTGAGGATTTTGAAGATACTAGAGAAGAAGCTAAAATGACTGCGACCAGCGAAGTAGGAGATTGTGAACAGATCAGAGAAAGCAAGGATATACAAGAAGTGGACTCTCAAGTTTTCCGTCAGAGATCCACCAAAGCGAAGAGTAAATCAAAAAAGCTGGAGCCAACAGAATCTAATGGAGAAGTGACAATATCCCAGTTAAAAGAAGAAACTCAGAACGACGAAGTATCACTTTTGAAGAAATCACTGATATCAAGACTACTAGGTAAAACACCACACAAGCTATATGCATTGGATGAAAAATACAGAGAACTATACAGAATTTTAGATGCAACTATAAAACTTAAAGAAGGTAATTCTTCGTTACTGGTTGGACCTAGAAACTCAGGAAAGTCAAGTTTAGTCAACTCTATTATTTCCCAGTTAGAGAAAAAGTACGGAAATCAGTTCATCACGATTAGATTAACGGGATTCATCCAAACAAATGATAAACTTGCAGTTAGATCAATCGCCAAACAGCTTGATTCAAAATTAGCAAAAATACATAATATCGATTTAAAAGAACTTGAAACTCATGAGTTGATTGCAAGAAGATCAATAACGGAAACTTTCTCCACAATTCTATCAATTCTTGACAAGAACATTCTATCCGAGGAAAGCAATAAAACTGAAAATTCAAAAGACTCGACCATTGCAATAATTTTTATTATTGATGAGATTGAAAAGTATGCAATTCAAAGCAGGCAAACTTTACTGTACAATTTATTCGATTTGGTTGAAAACAGTACTTCTCCAATCAGTGTAATTGGATTATCAACAAAGATCAATGTTAAAGATATGTTTGAAAAGAGAGTTAAAAGTAGATTTTCACAAAGAATATTGCAATTTAACAAGCCAAACAATTTTGAGAACTTTTTAACTATATGTGGTAATATTTTATCCATTGAAAATCCGATCACTGAATACGAAATAAGCTGGAATATGGAAGTTTCGAAATTAATTAACTCAAAAACTTCAAACTTGAGAAAATTGATAACTGAAAATTTTTATACTAATAAAAACTTCAAAGACTTCAAAAATAACTGCGTTTTTCCGCTTTCAAAAGTCTCATCCGAATATTCACTCATCGACGATATCCATTTCGAAAAATACTTTAAAAATCAGTCAAAAATAGATTTGACAAACTTTGTTCTATCATTATCTGAGCTGGAATTGGCCATATTAATAAGTGGGGCTAGAATTGTGATTATGAACGATTTTAGCTTGATAAATTTCAATGTGACTTATGAAGAGTATGAAAAGCAAGCGAAGCTACTGCATCAAGATCGTATTTCAAACTTGTCTAAAGCTGGTACATTTGAAGATGATATTAATTCACTAGCAGGGTATAAGATTTGGACAAAGGAAGCGACAAGAAATTCTTGGGAAAGATTACAGCATTTAGGAATTTTAAATTCTCCGAACAGTTTGCTGATAAATAGTAACAACTCAATATTGAACGACTTTAACAACAACAACTTTGAAAACAAAATGTGGCAACTAGATATAACACTGGATGAATTGAATGTAATTGTTGATTCCAATAGTACTTTGAAAAGCTGGACTAGATTATGATTTTTTTTGATCTCATCTGCGGTTCCACTCATGTATCAGAACTAATGTATCGTGGAGCGAAAATCGATTCACAACTGCTAACGGCAAGTATCCGACAACTTTAGCAAATTCAAGTATACGTTGAAAAAGTTGGATTATCCTCAAAAGTTGAACTAGTGAGTTTTGGCAGGTTTTCATTCTGTACTAAGGTTTCTAGAACGAGAGTTTTATCAAATGTTTCAAGGGTGCTGAATTTGCCTGCGAAGTAGCCTATGAATGGGAAATAATTGAAACATTTTGAGGGGTATATGCAAAGCTTTTTATGATAAATAATGTTCTCTGAATTTAATAACTTGCTGGCTGATTTGAAGTTTCTGTTTATTATATCGCAAGCAGCTTGATAATATGCACAGAACCTCAAATAAAGCCAGGAACATTGTTGCATTTGCTGTGAAAATGTGTTACGTATTATGTAAAGAAAAGGAATGTGTCTTTTTGAGGCTCATGCTCCACGTCAAAGATCTTTTTCACTCCCACCTAATAACCTAATTGTTGTTCAACCAGATCTGAACTTGTATTACAATCCCGAAAACTAAACATTATTATGAAACACAAGCAGAAGTTCTTGTTTTTGGACGAGTATTTTATATTCATTTCATGTTCGCTGTTGTGGGTGCATATGCAAGATTGTATGAAGACTTATCTTGTATGTCCCAATTCGGAAATAACAATAACACTTGACTCAAATATTGAATGATTCTCAATTTAAGACAGGATCAAATACAAAACATTGGCTTGAGAAGTATTCTTTTCAAAAAATGGTAATGTTTCCGTAATTAAAAAAATTTAAGTTTTTTATTCAGAGTTCTGTCTTTTCTGTCTTTACGCGATCCATATAAATAATAATTAAGGAATATCTGAGGACATCTTCATAAGTGTATAAGGTTCTGGTACAATTTTTAAACTACTATCGAATACAATTGGTCTTGATTACAATTCTCCAATTCACATATATTTTGTTGCATAGATGCTGATACAATCACAATAATTGAAATATCTTTTTCAGCGAATCACATCAAAAATATGACTGATACAATTGATTCTTCTGAATCCAAATCAATACAGTCTGAAGAAAAACTGACTCTACATGAAACGATTTCAAAGAAGTTTAACAGAACACCTAATGGTTTAATTTTTTCAAAGGATCTGAAAGACATATATTCCATGACAATGATATGCTTGGAGCTGTCAGAAAAGCCCGTATCAAAATCAAAAAGATTTTACTCTTTACTTGAGAAACACTATCCTTACTCTTTTTCCATTGATGAAGCTGTAAAAAGGATGACAGAATTATCTGTCAGTGTTGATCTATCTAGTACGAGTACAACTCTCTCGTATGGAATAAAATCTGAATTGGCTCATTCATTGCTTGGTAAATTTATGGACTCAAGATTACTACATACACCAGCTGACAGAACAAGAATTAAACCAAAAGAAAAAGTCTTATTGCAACCAACTCCAAAAGGGGTGGCCATAATACAAAGTTTTTGTAGAAAATTAGGCATAAAAAATGAAAAGTTACCACCTAT
This sequence comes from Wickerhamomyces kurtzmanii, assembly GCA_030572875.1. Lineage (NCBI taxonomy): Eukaryota > Fungi > Ascomycota > Saccharomycetes > Phaffomycetales > Wickerhamomycetaceae > Wickerhamomyces > Wickerhamomyces kurtzmanii. Next base: position 42,115 of record JAJMCJ010000021.1, on the reverse strand, counting down.
TTTGAATTCAACTTTCAATTCAATGGATATATTTAATTTTGAAAGAAGTTCTGTCACTGACTCAATAATTCATTCGGATTATCTGGTTCACTTATTATTTATTAGATTTATGGGTCCCTCTCCCGATGTCTGGGATCCAAATAGTCCTCCTGATCCAATCCCATCGTTATCGAACAGATTCGAATCTGAAGATATTTTCGACTTTTCAAATATTTCTAGAAATGAGATGAATCAAAGTATAATTTCACATAACTGGGATTTGAATAATACTGAAAGTGCATCATCTGAAAAAAAAAAACTTCAGACCAAAATAAAGACACAAGATGAAAAACATCAAGTGAGAGAGTCTCCATTTGCTCACAAATTTTTCACAAATCCGGAATCTGATTCTCACGTTCAATATTATGTTTCCAACAAAGGCGTTCGTTTGTACAAGAGAATGTCGTTCGGTAAACATAACACCCTAATCGATTACTCATTCACTGGCAGAGCAGCCTGGCAATGGTTAATGGATTGTACAGATATTATGTACATGGAAGAAGCTAGCAGTGTTGCAAATTTGTTCTTGAAGGCTGAACTTATTGTTCCAATTATTTTGTCACCTTCAAATTCACCAAAGAAATCCTTTAACAGTCAAAAAAGTTGTTATTATACACTTTCTAAAACGGGATGGGATATAATTCAATGGAATACATCAAGAGGAATAAAGGAAGCAATTGATGCAATTCATACGAAGGATTTGAAGTTGAAGATTCAAATAGCATCAAAAGATGATATCTCGAAAGACTTGAGCTCAAAATTAGTTTTGAGTAATGATTCTTTTAATTACAATTTAGACAACAATAACTCTGACAAGCAATCCGAAAATTCTGAAATTTCAAATGAGTTAACATTAAAGGCCATTTTAAAAGATCCTGGAATGACTTATCTATTTAGAACTCACCTAGAAAACGAATTTTGTGTTGAAAACTTGGATGTTTATACAGAAATCAAAAAATTCTCAAAAAAAATGACAATTTTAAAAAATCTGCTAGAAGCGAAAAGGGACGAGAAGTACAAAAAATTAAAGAAGCTTAATGAGATCACTGGTGATGTTGATTTGCCAATAAATAATTCCATGACTGTCAATAATAAAGCAAACTTGACTAGGAATGCTGCTGTTCTCAAGCTGTCGAACGAATGCCTATCGTCTGCGTATAACATTTATTCGTCTTATATAACAATTGGTTCTCCATATGAATTGAATATTGATCACCGTTTAAGAGAGAATATAACAAAGATTATGGTGCACCCTCGTTCTCCGGTTGCCAAATCATTCACCGAAGCTACACTATCTATTTCGAATGATGACTTTCAAGAAGGTGATGTTGACGAATTTATGAATAGCAACCAAATTTTGACAGTCATTTCAAAGGATTCATCAAAGGATGCAAATGATACTGATCCTAACGAATCTGATCAAGGAAAATATTCTGTTGAGTCAAAAAAATTCAACGATAACCACAATACAAATAATCTATGGTTAGATATTGATGATACATCTGATAACGATGATGATAGTTTACTTATAACACCCACTGAAGAAGCGGTTTTTGGAACATTATATACATTAAAAGAACTGTATCCACTACTTGAAAAAGTTGGCTCAGATATGTTTAGATTAATGGAAATCGATTCGTTTCCTAAATTTTTAGCTTCAGATATCTACAACGAAGCTTCAACTTTAGTACAAATTAAATTATAAGAAACGAAATAAGTCGGAATAAGATGTTGTTGCTATAGTTTGTAATTTATACTTTGCATTTGAAATCAAGTCAATTTATCGCGACTATTTGCATTTACAAGATTTAAAAACAATTTTATAATTTTTTTGTATTTTTTCTCTTTATTAGAAATAAATTAAACAATGAATACCATTTTTTGGTCAGTACAATACATTCTTTTTATAATGCGCACAATTTTAATTAAAATGTTCAAGGACAAAAAACATGAGAACGTAAAACAAATTGCAAAAAAAAAAAAGCATAAAAATAAAAACATCAAGCCATGAATTGATATGAGACTTGTTTCTTACATTTCTTCATTAGTTTTATAAATTTGACTTTGTATAATATTGTTTATGTTATGTTTACCCCCCCTAATTAGCTGATTTTTTTAATTTTTTTGATATATGACTTTTTGATATACAATTTGCTTAAACTACAATTTGTTAAACTACTGGTTCTAAAGTAGTACCTTTTTTGATAGTAGCCCAACCGATTAAACGCCAATGTTTTTCAATACGTCTTGATAATGCAATTTTTTCGTTTACTTCAGTACATGCTGGTGAAGTTAACTGTAATCTAGCCATATCAGCTTTAACAGCAACAACACGAGCACCAGTAGCAGTCGAACCAATATTAACCATGAGAACTTCATTGGTTTCCAATTTTCTAACTTTTGCTTGTCTTTCACCATCAGTTTTAACACCTAACAAACGACGCAATAGGAAATAATTGATCTCAATATCGGTATAGATACTTGGTAAGTGACCTGTGGCACCTACTACTTGACCAACCAGACGATCTGCTCTACATAGAGTTGGGTCAACTTTTGTACCAACACCAATCAACCCCCCTGGAACAGCAAATTTTAGATCATTATGCTCAGCGAATAAAGAAACTATATTGGAGAAAATTGGTTTACATTGAATTTTACCATTGTCATCTTTTGTAACAATACCAGGGCGAATTTCGATCTCGTCACCTAATTTGAAAACACCTGTTAAAATTGAACCACCAGCAACACCACCTTTCAAGTCATCAATTTCGGCCCCTGGTTTGTTGACATCAAATGAACGGATAACAATTAAACGTGGTGAAGCACTGAAATCTCTTGGTGGAATTGGAATGGTTTTGACAATGAATTCATTAACTGCATCGATGTTATATTTTAACTGTGCAGATATTGGAACAATTGGGGCACCATCAGCAATTGTACCACGAATAAACTTTATAATTGACTTTTCGTGTTCTAAAGCAGACTCTTCGCGCATTAAATCAACCTTGTTTTGTAAAATGATAACATGCTTCAATTTCATGATTTCAATGGCTGCTAAATGTTCTGAAGTTTGAGGCTGTGGACAAGGTTCATTTCCAGCAATTAGCAATAAAGCAGCATCCATAACGGCGGCACCTGACAACATAGTACTCATTAAAATATCATGCCCTGGACAATCAACAAAGGAGACGTGACGAACTAATTTATAGCGACCAGTACAGCCTGAACGTTGGCACTTTGGGGACACTTCTTTATCCGATCTGAATGAACGGTAGCAGCCAGGTTCTGGACAACTTGAATCATCACATTTGTAAATTTTGGCATTCGCATAACCCAACTTGATGGTAATATTACGCTCTAGTTCATCTTTGAAACGGACAGTTTGAACTCCTGATATAGCTTTTACAACAGTCGACTTACCATGCGCAACATGACCAATGGTACCAATGTTAATCGTAGCCTGTCTGTTGATAATCTCAGCTGATAATGGCGTTAGTTTTGTGAAATCGGGATTATCTGGTTGTTCTGGTAAGCCGCCGCCGTCTTCAAACTCGATCTTTCTTTGCTCTTCTAACTCTGCTTCATCTAGTGCTGCAAAAGAAACGCTCTTCTTTGTTGGTGTTTCTTCTTCTTCTTCTTGTATTAGTTCTTGTTCGTGTTCTTCATTATCGGAACCTTCAATATCGTGCTCATAGATTTCCGTGTCCTCGTTAACTTCATCTAAGGTACCGTTAATAACAAGTGACGGAGTTTGATCCTGTAAATCTTCAGACATCTTAAAACTATTAAAATGGATAAAATTCGCTTTTTCTTATATATCAAAGCTAAACTTGTTTGGTTTTATAGGTTACTAATGATGGAATTTTTTTTTCAACGACTTATTTTTCTGATGCAAAATAATAGAAGTTACCCGAATTCCATTAATATTTATTTTATGTTAAGGCCACTCTAACCTAAAAGGGTATTTAGATATAGTACAGTGTTTTTCGATAATAGTAATACACGTTCAATAAGGACATAGTTGTATAAAGAGTCTCTTTCACTGAAAGGATCCTGAGGGGAACGGAGATTCGCCCGAGATGACAAATGCGCTTGAGCTGCTCCCTTTTGGAATATGTCTGAACAACGATTGTGGTTGTGGTTGTGGTTGTGGAATAGTTCTTTGCAAGTCATCAGTGTTGAAACCAAAGTCGTTCATCACAGAGTCAACGTCTTTCCACAGCATGTCGCTGGTCCAGTCATCTAGCCCGTCAAACGAATCCAAAGCTGCCGAGATGTGCAGCGGAGACTCATCAGCTAGTACACTGTTGGGTACTTGGAACGAGCCCTCAGTCTGCAAAAGTTGCTGATACTGCGATGGACCTTCTGCTTGATGCTGGTGTTCCTTCTTCAGTCTTGATCCTTTTGGACTCCGTCTAATGGAGTTCGGCCTCGATTTCCCATTCGAGCTTGAACTTTCTGGGGAAGAGTTATTCAATACAGAGTTCAATGCGGTTGGCAAATTATTTGGTGAGGGACTAGCATCTGCAGTAGTTCCAGAGCCTAGAGAGATTGGTTGAGGGTCTAATGGAATAGTTCTTATTATTCTCCTGGCTGCAAATTCTGGATTCAAAGTGCTCGACAAAGTTCTTGGCTTTTTAGCCCTCGAACCTGTGCTTCCAGGAGTACTTTTGTTATCAGAATCGACAGTGCCTGGACCTAAATGAGCATATTCTTCATTGCTTTCCGATGAATCACCGTCATCATCTTCATCATCACCAATCGCATTTTCCGAAATTTCTTCATTTGACAGTTTCCTCGTTGCATCTAGCTTTATCATACCACATTGCTCTCTTAACACCCATAAGCAATCAAAAAAAAGACTAGCTGCCATTCTTGTTCGGATAGTAACGTTTAAATTGGGCTGCCCGTTTCTCTCGTACAATGCTTTAAACAATTGCCACATATTTCTCATTATTCCAGATGACCTATATGCCATGTCGTGCTTCAAGACAGATGCCTTGGCAGCAATATTAACAGCCGCTTGATATAGTTCTTTGCCGGCTCCAATATCAATAACATCATTCAGTGCAGAGTGAACTAGCTTCGCAACAATAAAAGCAGCTTGCCATATACTTAGCACAAAAACACCAGGCAGCGAGTGAACGAAAGTGGGATTTCTTTGCGAGATTGAATTCGAGTGCGCCAATAGCGCTAATGCTGCATTGAAAACACGAACTAAACCGCACCGCAATTCAAATGGAGCTATTTTTGAAGTATCCAAGAAGTGGTAGGTTAATAGATGAACTCTTGCTGACAACAATTGGAATCTTCTAATATCATCTACGCTTTCAGAAACAAACTTCAGCTCTAGTTCATCCAACTGCTGTGATAAAACTTTTATCAAGGGAAGTCTTTCTGTTGCATCAACCAGTCCTAATGAATCCATCGGATTTGAGTTCAACATTTTAGCAACCTGATCTTCAAAATGGCTAACTTCCATCATTTGTCTAATCTGTATTGGGATGATAATTTCGGAGCCTGGTCTGCATGCACCAACGACTGAAGCATCAAATGAAACGAAAGCAGGAAACCCAAATGCTGTTGCGATGGTCTGTGAAACTATATTACACGATATCCAGGTACCAACGTGTTCATTCAACATCTGTAAGTATTTTGAATCCCTCTTTAAATTGTTAAATCTGAAATCTGGGGAATGACCTGGACTGTTGAGTCCTATTCGTATAGCCTGGAAAACTGCTATACCAACTGTGTTCCAAGAAGAATCTGCACTTAAAGACGACGTCAATGGTGGCCAAAAGGTATATATTAGAAAAGCTTGAACTGAATAGACTGATGAGACATTCAAGATCGGTTCATCTGCTTCTGTTGGTATGTATCTTGTGATTGGTGAGATTGTAACTTCAGCTAAAACTGATTTCAGTAATGGAGAAAGTTGCATCAATAAAGGCCTTGTTTCTAATGAGTAACGACGCAATGCAACAGACATTATGGTCCAAAACAATGCTGGGCACAGCCTATATATTCTTTCTGGACCTTTGAAAACATCAACGACAGGCAAAAATGGATGATAGTAACTTACAAATTCACTGAATAAACTAGCAATTTGTTCAGATGGCAATGATACTTCCCCTAAAGTTTTCGGAGAACAAAATAGAGTTTCATCAGATAATTTGATGGCAGGGGTTTCTTCATTGATATTAGAGTCGTTTCTAATAATGGATGGTCCTTGCACTTGTTTAAGAACATTCAAGTGAAGTTGCCGTTGAGGCTGATGAAGTTGGGTTTGCTGGTTCTGCTGAGTTGGTGGGATACACATCGGGCTCTGGGACCCTGAACTACTTGCATCTTGTGATAGTCCTGTAAACTGGTGCGTGGATTGTGGCAATGGCAGCTTTGGAAAAGATCGAATTCTCTGAAGATTTGAAGAATTAGTGTGTGACATCGAGCTGTTACCGTTTGTGGAATCCAATAAAGCTGTTCTCAACGAGGGAAGAGGTTGGTTTATATTAACTATATTAACATTTTCTGTTCCATCTGCAGTTTTGTCTCTAACTTGTCGCAATATATCTTGTGCACCAGCAGCAGTTAATGTTCTCGTCAGTTCATTGAATTCCTTCTCTATCTGCGCGATCCTTGCTCTCTTGTATGTTCTTTTGTAATCAGACTGTAGAGTACAGGGCAGAGACCTTCTAGTACACCTCGTACATGGATTCGGGGCTCTTTCTTGAGCGTCACATTTAGACTAAATATTAGATGCTTTCTGTACAAGTTAAAACCAGAGTTACTTACTTTCTGTTGACGGCACTCTACACAAGCCATCTTCTTAGCTCTTGACTGGTTTAATTTGTGGTTCCCAGCGCTGATGCCATTCTGGTGGTCGCCATTCATCTGATTCTGATCAGTATTCGGAAGTAACTGATGATGATGGTTATTCATTTCGGTAGTTGGGTTGGTTGTTTACAACACCATATACAGATAATGTTTTTAGCTTTTTTTTTCAAATTTAAGTGGCCTCAAGATCTCTTGTCTCACAATGCAAATACCTTATTCAATATAGTACAATCTAACTATTTCTACTGATACGTAACTGATAATCTCTTGAATAACACAAGAAAGTTTGCTAAATTTTAAATTTTTTTATTTATTTTCTTTGCATATGCGATGTTAGCAGCTATTGTTGTTATAGAAAGATCACTAAGCCAACGTAGAGGGATTACTAAGTATTGTTAAGTCCAGCACAAAATTGTTCTTCCTGGCCCCAGGCAGGATCTGTTTAATTTTCTCCCTGTAATAATAACTTTGTCGTTTAATTGATGAATTACAGTATATAGACTTGCAAGGTTAGTTGTTGTTCAAGGTTACATGCTGAGTACAAAGTGATTTGTGAATAGGTTCCTGGAAAAGATTTTTGCTCTGATATTTCCCGTCCAATATGAAACTTTTAAGAATATTTGTATCCTCATCTCGGGACGTTAAGCTATTATGGTTTTCAGTTTTTCTCAGATTATTGGCTTATGGGTCATCTAATCAAGTTTTAACACTGTATCTAAAAGAGATCAATATTTCAGAGTCAAATATTGGATTGTTCATGACGTTAACTCTAGTCGGTGACACCCTTCTGTCATACTTGTTGACTTGGTACGCGGATTTTCTAGGTCGTCGCCGTGTAATGATTTTTGGAGCAATTCTAATGTTTTCTTCAGGCATTGTATTTTCATTCTCAAAAAATTTCATTTTGCTACTACTGGCAGCGATCTTTGGAGTTATATCTCCTAGTGGTGATGAGGTTGGACCGTTCAAGTCCATCGAGGAAGCATCAATTGCCCATTTAACTCCTCACAATGAAAGACCAGAAGTCTATGCATTGCACTGGTTTTTAGGAAATACTGGACAAGCATTGGGTTCGCTTACTGCTGGATTTATTGTTCAAAGATTATTTGACTCAGGTCTATCGATTACTGAAAGTTATAGATTTATCTTTATCATCTACAGTGTCATAGCAGGTCTAAAGTTTATACTACTTTTTTTCTTGTCTGAGAAATGTGAGCTTCTAGGTGAGAGATTGTTAGACGTAAGCAATGAACAGGACGCATTGCTATCAACGGCTACTGAAGAAATATTAGAGTCATCGTTAGATTCAACCTCTGCAACTACTCAGAGAAAACCAAGTACACAGAAATTAGAACCTGCAACAGTATCAATTTTGATTCGTTTATTATCCGTATTCATGTGCGATTCACTGGGCTCAGGATTCACGTCATCTGCATGGGTAGTTTACTATTTCAAAACGACCTATTTCATGTCAGCAATAGCTTTAGGAACATTGTTTTTCTGCACAAGCATTTTGAATTCAATTTCTGCGCTGCCATCGGCGACATTAGCTCGAAAATTAGGCCCTGTCAAGGCTACATTGGTTACCCAAGCCCCAAGTGCAATTTTCCAAATACTTATTCCTACCATGGGAGGTTCATTTCCATCTATGATTATGCTAATTTTGAACTATAGTTTAAGTGCCATGGATGTTGTGCCAAGGCAATTATTACTAACAGCAGTTATCCCAGTACAAGATCTGACTAGAGTAATGGGCGTGGTTAATATTGCAAAAACATTTTCAAGGTGTATCGGACCTTTTTTCAGTGGAAAGTTAGCTAACGAAGGTTACTTATGGGTTTGTTTCATTATTAGTGGTACTCTAATTCTGGTGTCTGACGCATTACTGTCTATAATGTTTTTCCACGTCGATAAAGATATCATTAGACAAACGAATTCTTAATTTTTATTTGGAATACTGTTTATATATTTCATAAAATAATCGAAAGATCAACGTCGAAAACCATATGCATTTTTGTTTTATTTTTGAAGTAAATGCATACGGACCTATTTCTTTTCGAAAACTACAGAATGCTATCTTACGCTTATAATGTATACTGAATTACACGATATGTACTAACATATAAGTCATTGGTTGATAATTATTTTTTTTCCAACCAAACCACGATCAAAATTAATCTTGAACTTTGAATCAATAACTTTTGGTCCAATTGGTTCACCAATATCTGATTTTTGAAACTCCTCGTTAAAGGTGCTTAAGTTTATAACGCTATTATGTTTTGAAACAGCCGTGGAATGAATCACACTAACATTTTCTGATCTTATAGTCAAGTCATCAATGTCAAAATAACCATAACCTCCTAATATGGCATCATCGTATTCGTCGTTAGTGTCCTCGTCATTCGAATCGGAACTGAAAGATTGCGATCTTATCTTTGATAGTGGATGTTTCAAATTATTATCCAGTTCATGGGCATGAGATAACTTTGTGAGCTCCCGTTTATTGGCCGACTTATATACCGATCTAACTTCATTCAATACCCATTCCAAAGTATCCAATAAACGATCACCTTGTCTATGCTGACTTAATAAACAAAAATCAGTTTCACTATCTTTTATGATGTACCCAACTCCAAACCCATTCGGAGTTGCAGGAGTGATACCAAATAAATGAACTGCAGGATTACCACAATTTGATGCAACTAATTCAGGTTGAAACAATGGACCTATCATTTCATCAAATATCAACGGTGGAATATCATCTGGAATCTTCAAATCCTTAGGATTTTGTTTGTTTAATAAATCTCTTTGGATGAATACATTTTGCAGCGACTTTAAATGTTTCTCGAAACCAAATCCGTTAGAGTTTGATTCGATTAATTTTGAATGATATTCGCAACTTTCTTTAAATGATTTCCATCTCGTAATTGGCAAAGAATCACTTACGAATAATTGACATGTCTTGGTAATGATAGAATTTTGAGTTGGCACGAGCTCTGATCTTGAACCTGAAAATTTTCGTGTAGAAATAGGTTCAAGTGATGAGATTGGTTTTCCATATAAAGCATACTGAGCAATCTGAAGAGAGATTTGAATCAATGAATCCGATTTAATATTAATTCTTTTGGCAAATTTTCTTCCAAAGTTTATTTTTTTTGTAAAATTATTGTGTTGAAATATCAAGTCAGTTAATCTTGTTTCTGAAAGATGTATTTTTATTCTTAAATCCTTGTTGAAGTTCCAATTAATCTTATTATATCTTGGTTTCTGTGAAGCATCTTTTATCGTTGAAACCTTTGGCCAAAGAGACAATGATTCAGATCCGTTGCAATCTCTTGCCAGTCTTAAGACGGAATCTGTATACATATCTGAAGTAAATCTTAAAACTGCAGTACCATCACAAGTATATGAATCCCACACCACACCAGCAATCGCAGTTGTAGTAACAATGATCTGTAATTTGTCGTACCACCTTGATGTGCAAGAACCAACCTGTACACCTTCATCATTGATTTTGACCGAGCCAATCGATATTATTTTTGCAATATTGTCAAGTCCTTCAGGGATTGTGTTGTCTAGAGTCAAGACAAATAACGAGGAATCGATTTTAGTGATTTGATCATGATACACCGAGTTCAATACAGATCTTGCACTTTTCCAATTACTTATATTATCTGAAGTTATCGAGCCAATTGCAGAAGCTGTATTTGAAGATTCTGGTTGGTGAGAGGTATCGATTATCGATTGAATAATTTCAGACAGTTCGTGTTCAGTGAAATAGATATCATTCGATTCACTGATTATCTCCAATGTGTAATATTGATTATTTGAGATAATTGTAATATGTCTTGAACCTCGGAAGCTTTTACTTGTGACTCCATTTTCGTTTGGATATCTTGTTGAGCCAAATAAATTCAAGTACGGTTTCATAGTTAGAAACTCGTCCTTTCGTCTATCAATCGGTAAAGCTCCAGTCTTCAAAGCAATCAGAAATTTAATAGATGACAAAGTCAGAACTGCTGCTCTCTCGGCCTGCGAAGGAGGCATCAGATTATTTTTCAAGACATCGTTCTCCAAAATTAAAAATGGATTTCTTGGTAAAGTATTTGAACTGCATAGAGTGTTATCTAACTGTAGCTTATCAAGATAACAGTTGCTATTATCGTACAGGTGTAGCAGATTGTTTTGTAAAATGGACGCGATCTCTGAATTACCAAAATCATTCGTCTTTTTGATCAAAGACAGGTAGTCACTACCTGATAAAAACGGTTTCAGAGCTGATTGTAACTGATCTAACGTTGATTGTAACGATGGCACAGGCAGCTTTGGTAGATCAATTTCCTGTTTAAAAGTGCTATTGGATATTTCAATTGAATCACTTGAGTAAGAAGGCATTTTTTTGTTTCCCGCTGAATATAAATATCGATCATCATTATCTACAAAGTGGCGAATTGTGTCATTTATATATAACCTATCAAATTAAGCGGGGCATTTCTAATTAGTTAATTTCTCAATCTGTCATTTGTTTTCAAACTAAAACCCAACAAACGTCAGTAAAAACATGGCATTTTTAAAGTGACTAGGCTATCGAAAGAAAAAGAAGAAACAAAATTCACCATATTCATATGCTGTTGAAGACACTCAAAGAGAGAGAAAGAGTAGAGAACCGAACTAAACAACATAATCACAATCAGTTCTCCAATCGTGGCCTTACCGTAGAGTTTCAAAAACTATTATTACTAAGCACACAGCTATAAATTATATAATCCAAATCAATAACTCGGACCGACAGTTGAGGGTTCAAGATCTCACGATCGTGATAAGATCACTAACAAGACAAGGAAGGGAGTCTTGCTTATTTTTGGAAATGATTTTGTAGACAGACAAATGAGATATGATTGTTATTCTTCCCGCGAGGGAACACAAAAGCTTCTTTCAAGCGTGTCGGTGATGCTATTAATTTGGGGAAAAAGACTGGTTCTCTTCCCAGTATTGTTTTAATATTTACTTAATGAAAGCTGCAGTCTACATGCTGTTTTCAGTTTAAATTATGACATTTTTTATACACATTAAGATAATGTAGAATGATTTATCTAGTTTGAAATACTTCATCCCCCAATAAAAAAACTTTTTTTCTGAAATAGATAACTAATAAACAAATTACAATAAGAAAAAGAATATAATGATATATAGGTTTCTTAACGGTTTGATTTAGCAACACGTTCTAATTCATCCTTCTTTTTGATAGCATAAGAAGTTGATGAACCTTTAGCAGCGTTGATTAATTCTTCAGCTAAACATTCAGCAATAGTTTTGATGTTTCTGAATGAAGCTTCTCTAGCACCAATGGTCAATAATGAAATAGCTTGGTTAACTCTTCTTAATGGTGAAACATCAACAGCTTGACGACGAACGGTACCTGAAGAACCAATTCTGGTTGAATCTTCTCTTGGACCAGTGTTAACAATAGCATCAACAACAACTTGTAATGGGTTTTGGTCGGTTAAAACGTTGATGATTTCTAAGGTGTGTTTAACAATTCTAACAGCCTTTAATTTTTTACCGTTATTTCTACCGTTCATCATTAGAGAGTTAGTTAATCTTTCAATGATTGGACATTGGGATTTTCTAAATCTTTTGGCAGCGTAACGACCAGCAGTGTGGGAAACAAAAACTGGTTGTCTAATTTGAACATAATCAGTTAATGAAATATCTTTAACAGTGACTTCTTCAAATGACCATTTGTTGAATAATTTGATTTCAGCTTGAGCTTGTTGGACGTCAGCTGGAATGGCAGTTGCTAATTCAACGAATTTAACTTCAACTGGTTCAGAAACAACTTCGTATTCTTCTTCAACGATTTCTTCTTCTGGGATATCAACTTGTTGTTGTTCAACGTCAGACATTTTGAATGATATTATAATTTAATTGTTCTTGAAGTTTTAAACTAAAATCTTTAAAAAATTATAAATTATAAATTTTTTGTTATATTTTTCAAAGTTCCTCACTACAGGTAACCAACTTTGGTTTTCAGAATCCACTCCCTCCCAGCAGAAAATTGTTTGATTAAATTTCAAAGTGGGAAAACTAGAAAAAAACAATCGCATCTAACCTTTCTATATGTGAATAAAGCAGTCATCCAGATAAGGAAAAGAGTGATTATAACATGTACGGATGTTTATCACATGACCAAAACATAGGTTTTGATACGCCTAGATGTATGGATGTTTGTATTCAAATATTCTTTTTATTACTACGTAAATGTTATTGTTACTATGATATCATTTATTATTCATTCATTATTCTGGCCACCATTCTGGTACAAATGCTTTGATACCTATTTTTAATGCGTTATTGCCTGATCCTGCTCCAGGAACTTCGATTGTAAAATTTAACTCGGGATCAGAGAATTCTTCTAGTCTGACTAAGGCTAACCCAATGTTGCCATTCGCGACTAACAGTGTACCCGCTGGTGATTGTCTTCTTCTTCTCGGTCTGACTGTTGAAGAGCTGCCAAACGGACTAATGAATTCTTCATTATTGCTTACAATTTCTGCTTGATGGTCAATTTCTCTCTTATCAGATAAAATTTCGGTATACGATAAATTTGTTTTATTTTTATTAACAAAATCAACAACTGGGTCATTTGGATCATATGTTAAGTAATCATTATAAGTGTCGTTGCCGATGAGAAACAATTTCACGGGCACTATTCTTTTCCTGACAATACCAGTATGATACGTTCTTACTGTCAATTCTTGTCCAACGTAGCACCCTTTATCAAAAGAGACACCATTCATAAATTCCAAATTTGTCTCCAGAGGTAATAACTGTGCTGGTTTTAAATCTTTTGTGCCCTCTGGGATGCCCAATAAATATCTTCTTATATCCAAAGTTTCATTTGCGACTTCATCAGTTGACTGAAACCCCAATTTTGGTGATAATATCTCTTCAATAGACTTGATTCTTGAACTTGTTATTAACTTGAAGCCAAATTCTGGACACCTGTCATCAAATGAAAATCCCCAAATCTCGTCTTTCAAAGTTTCAAAGTTTTCAGCATTTAGCAAAAGATCAGATTTTAAAAAGGTCTCACTTGCATACAATGCTTGAAATGGATCTTTTATAGTTTCGTTAAATATATTAGATTTTAAATCATGCAAATAATCTCGAAATTCAGCAGCGTCATTATAAACGTACCATATTTTATAGTCTTTTTTTGGTTTAACTGATATCTCAACTTTCGACTTAAGTTTATGCAATTTTAAAGTCATAAACATTTGCTTTTCTATCAACTCGTCGATTTCTAAAAGATATTTAGGAGTTGAGTTTTCGATTGTATCAATGTATTTTGTTGAATACACAAAAGCATCCGTGGTTATTCTACCTTTGCTGTTCAGAAACATTGTGTAGATCCCGTTTCTTGTAACAGTCAAGTTATTCTCGTGATCTTCGTTGATTAACCCCCAGTTAGTTTCACTCAGAGAAAACTCCTTTAATTGTTTTGACACCATTGGATTTAATTCATCGTTCAATATAGTAGTTTGGTTTTTCTTTACAAATTTTGGCAATACCTTTGACGTGATTAAACCGTTTAGAAACTTTGATGCCTCGTTTCCTCTTATTTCAAGGACTGATTTGTTCTGAAGTAGTGAGAATCCTTTCAGTCCCGGCTTGGTAGGTGATGATAACGTCGAGCTATATCTCACTCTTTTTGTAATGGATAATACCAGGTTAGGACTGTGCCTACCAAAAACCATCATTTTCTGCGATACCAGCTTGAAAAGAGAGTTATAAGAATTTTGCACTGATTTGAATATTGGAATTGATGTCGATGTTTTTTGTATTTGTCATTTCATTAACAATTATCAATTCCGGGGTTATGATTTTCTAATGATACCGCAGCATTTTGGGAGCCATTTAATAACGTTACACGAACATTAACATCATAAGCCAATTACAATGTTCAAGTACTTTACAGAGCTTACTTTAATGATCATGAATTCTATTACAAAGTACCTTTTATACCTTTAAACCTTTATGGTAAATGCAACAGACACAATATAAGTCACATGACTAAAAAAACAAGAATAAAATCCCACTTAAAGAATACCGTTCCTATATATATGCACATACAGATATAGTTAAATTTGAGAACTAATTGTATCATTTTAGATTTTGACTATTATTTACTGAAAACATGATGACTTGAGACATAGAGTTTTCACTTCATATCTAGATCTCCGTCTCTGTCTAGTCTGTTCAAACTGGATAATTCTGTCAAGGTCAACGGTAATACATTTGGCTTGGGAGATCTAATAATACTATTTCTGTTGTCATAATCATCAGCGCAAGCGTCGTCAAACCAGGAGTGTTCAATGGTTTGTGCTATATTATTTCTGCAATTTGGATCAACAACCAACAGTTTTGAAATCAGATCCAACGCCAGATCATCTATTTCATCAAAGTAGGGACTATAAAATGCATACTTACCTTTCATTATTTGTTCTTTCATGGATGGAGGACCTAGTTCATCGCTGAAAGGAGGAAATCCAACCAAACAGACATACAGCAAAACTCCAGCACTCCACAAATCTATATTTTTGGAGTATTTCCTTTGTGATGAAGCTAAAACTTCAGGCGCAACGTATGCTGGTGTTCCACATAATGTGTTTGTGAAATTTAACTCACCAATGAATTTCGCCAATCCAAAATCAGCAATTTTAACAGAAATATCAAGTTCATCATCGTCCCATGGACCGGTTTGTGGTTCATCTGGATTTTTTCTTGGAGTGATATTCAACAGAATATTCTCCGGTTTGATGTCTCTGTGAATTATGTTTTTCTCATGTAAATAACTCAAACCAGTTAAAATCTGTTTAAAAATTGATTTCGTTTCATTTTGGCGTAAATGTTGTTTTGAGACAATTCTATTGAACAATTCACCATTATTTACTTTCTCCAAAACCAAGTAAGTTTGAATCGAAAAACTGTTTATTGGTTCAATAAATCTATCAAAAAGTTCAACTACATTTTGGTGTTTTATGCTTAATAAAACGTTCAACTCTTGATTGAACTGTTTGGAAGATTTAGAGTCATTATTCTTTTGTGGGTTGAATATTTTAACAGCATATGATTTACCTGTCTTTTTATTGATAGCTTCTTTAACAGTTGCATAGTGACCTGAACCTAAAGACTTGCCTACAACGTATTCATTGAAAAAAGACCTATGACTTATGTTTTCTCCATTTTCTGTATTCATATCTTGTGATTTCGGTTCCTCTGATCTATACTTGAAGATGAATGACCCACTTTTCGCAAAATTCAATTTATCACCATTTTTCAGTAAATAATTTCTGTTTACTATCATTTTTTCTCCATTAATAGAGGTACCATTTGAGCTTTGATCAATCATATTCAAATAGAATTTATCTGTGGTGGAGTTTTTTATCAGTACAAATTTTGCGTGCTTCGTAGAAATATCTGAGCCTTTCAACACAATATCACAAGCTCTACTTCTTCCTATTGTAGTCTCTTCCTTCTGATACAGCACCTCATGTGAAAGGTCTGGTATTAAACTGAACAATTCAGCAATTGTTGTATTTGATTTCTTAGTCTGTTCAAGATCCAAATCGGACGAATCTCTTTGCTTAGAAAGTGTTAGAAAGTAATCCACAATATCATCTAGTCACTTACTCTCTTGTTACCAGTCAATATACTGTTCATGCTCTTTATTTTTTGTCGTTGATGAAATAAATTGTACTTATTTCGAAAGGTAAACAACTTGTTCAAGGTGTTTTGAGGTAGTTTTTAGTGCCTCTACCAGATAAGATTTCATCTACATCGAACACAATTCTCTGGAAATCATAATATTAAATTAGTCTTTTATATTCAAAACCTCTAGTATGTATTTGAGGTCCTTTCTTAATGCGTCATTCGGATTCCAGGTCTGATAGCTTTCGTAGAGCTGTATCAACCGTTCTTTAGATCCAATGTTTCTGATGTCAGTAAAATTATCTAAAAATATATGCAATTGCCAAACTAGGTTATAACTATTTTTCTGACCCATCTCCAAATCTCTGATTTCAAGTCCCTTACATTTTAGCAAACTCGTTGTCCGTATCCCATTCTGAATACCAATTGAGTAAACTTCTTCATTGTTTAAAAAAACACCACAATTTGAGGGTTCTGTTGTTGAAGTTGGCTGAAAATAGTCAGAAAGACGAATAATTAAATCAGATGAGTTACTATACTGCTTCAAATTCAATGATATCAAGATATTTTTGAACAATAATTTTTCAAAGTCATTGTTATAAGATTTTGCATCGTTGACATATAAGCATCGATAGATATTTGGGTGGTTCAGATCGATAGCCAAAGAGCTATAAATAGGAATCAAGCTATTTATTGTACCAACGAATGTAATTTTAACGTTATATGAAATCAAAGCCTGTATATGATTATTCATAACTGAAGTTTGCGTCGACGATGTGATATCCTGATGCTTAAAAAACCCACTGATTTGTTCGATTTCAGATTTGGACAGTCCACTTGTGTAGTTTGAAACTAACTGATTTTTGAAGAATCCTAACAAAAATCCATTAATGTTCAAAATTTCGATTTTTTTGTATTTTTCAATGACGTTCTCTGTCAACAGTCTCGACAACAAGTGTATTGATATAGGGACAGAGTTGAATGAGCTTGCCCAATATATAAAATCCAAATCACCAAATTTCCAAACTTTGATTAGCCTAAACAATTCTTCAACATTTTGAGAAACTGAATTGTTGATATTACATTCCAGCGCTAAATTTTGGACTTCAGCATTTGGGTGTTTCTTTAGTGATTTGAAAATTTGTTGGGTTAAAAAATATGAGGATTTCTGAGTAGAGTTTATTTGTTTTAAAAATTTTGGAGGTAAAGAAGAGTTTATCGTGATAACCAGGATTTTTTTAATTGGTGGTTTATTAACGTTGTTCTTTAAATAAAGGTGCGTCTCAGTTTCATAGTTATAGTAGTTTTGAAATGCAATCCTCGTCTTTGTCTTCAGTGTGATAGTTCTGAAACACTCGTTTAATACAGGCACAAATTGCCCTCTATTTTCAAGAGCATGTATTTGATCAGCATTGTTATTATTATTTCCGTCTGATTTGTTTACATTTCCATGCGGTTCTTGAACCTTTGGCAGAGGATAGGAGTTCAAATCAACTGGATTAGTTTCTGTCTTGGTACCTATAACAGCCAACTCCCCGTTCTCAGAGTCATTGAAATAGTACCAAGCATATGATGACTCGTTATTCTGAATAGCTTTTTTCGCTTCTCTAAGATGCCTTTTCAGTTCCAAAGAAGTTATCAATTCCTGGTTTAATTCACTATCATCATCACTTTCAGTCTGACTTGCAGGCCAGATCCAACCAAACCAGCCTTTCTTATCTGGAATTACTCTTGAAATTGAGGAATGTGAAGAATTCATCTCTGAACTGTTCTGCAAGGCAGACAGTATGTTCGTCTGCTGCAAATTTGAGATATCCTTTTTTTGTGTGTTGACAATGTCTAACGTGTATTTAAATGCAGAAAGTGGATTAAACCAGTTGGTCCAATATTGCTGTTCGTCAGTAATTTCTGATGATGGTTCCGCTGTAGGACTCTTAGACGGGTTCAATTGAGTGTCGGTTTTGCTAGACTCTAAGGGCTCACCTGCTAAAATCAACACATTATCTGAGGTCGAGCAGTTTAAATCCAAATTTTGGTTATTGTTCCAATTGACAAACCACGATTTTTTCCCTTCGCTATTAGGTGGAGCATGATCATCAGTATTTGCTAGTTTTGCTGTATCCTTCCGTACTTCAGACTTTTGCCTCTTGGCCATACTTTTCTCAATAGAAATATCAGACCCTAGACTACAATTTCCACCACCTTTATTCAGTGCTTCGTCGTCACTCAGTAAAGGGTCGATTGATTCTATTGGCTTTGAATCGTGTGCTGAACCTGTTCTTTTCTTCCAATACTTCCAGCTGTTGGACATTGCTTCCGCATTTTCTTCAAAGGGTGATACCTCTCGTGAAACTGCTTTCTTTTTATTATCAACTTCAGTCATATTTTCGCAGTACAATGCTCATCATTTCGTGTAGTTATTATTCTTTCTGGACAATAAATTAGGTGAGGTGTGAATGTGCCCCAACCACAAGCGTTATCAGATTTAAAATAAATAAATAAACGAAAAGCTGAATCATTTGCGCAAATAAGACACAAACATATCAAAATATGAGTGAACTTAGCTGGAGAGATCAACTGCTGAAGTATTTGGAAGAAAGAGATATATTTGAAAAGCAGAATAGCTCAATATACAAAAATTGTGAGTTTTTTTGAGCAATTGACAGGTATATTTCAGAAGATTAACTAACTATTCAATTCAGTAAACTTGTTATACAACAGATTAGAACTGACTGAAAATAAACTTACTAAGCTGGAGAAAAGCGATTTGCAAACGTATGTATAAAGTTAACTGCTGCCTTGACTAGCTTTGAAATAGTAACATTCTTTAGAGAGTTAGATTTATCATTAGAAGCAATTGAAACTTTGAAAAAGAAAGCCAGTTTGAATCAACAGGAGATCGAAAAACTGCGGAAACTCTCCGATGGACAGGCGTCTCGAATAGGTGAACTTACGGATGAGATCAAGAAACTTAATAGAATAAATGCTAAACTAAATACCAAATTGAATAATCAGTCCGAAGAATTCCAAAGCAAGAATAAATCGATTGAACTACTAAACGATGAACTGTTATCCCTGCAAATTCAGAATAACCTATTGACTGACAAATTAGCTAAACTCCAGAAAGAAAATTCAGCTTTAGTAGAAAGATGGATCGAGAAAGTTAAGAACGACGCGGATAAACTGAATGATGCTAATGCTTTTTTGGAAAGGTGAGCATTTATTTACAATTTTAAAGACAACCTCGATCAGTTTTACTAACAAATAGTGTGAAAATGAACTGCTCTGAATGATTCTGTTTTGTTTATATCAAGATCAGGATCAGGTTGCAGCTAAAATATGGGTTAACATCCAAGGCCAGTTTTGAAAATCACGTGGTAGGTTTACACAGGGTAACTTAAACAAATTCTAATTTTTTTCTTTGATGAGTCGAATGATGATAATGCAATAATTGATCTTTATATTCACTAACAAAGTTAAAGGGTTTCTTGTCATTTTCTTTGGAATTATCAAGACAGCATTAAAAGCAAATAAATCGCTAAAAAACACGAACAGAGATGTCTACTTTTGGCTCAATTTTCAGAGTAACCACTTATGGTGAATCACATTGTAAATCAGTTGGGTGCATCGTTGATGGTGTCCCACCAGGTATGGAACTAACCGAAGCTGACATTCAACCTCAACTCACAAGAAGAAGACCAGGTCAGTCCAAGCTTTCGACTCCAAGAGACGAGAAGGATGGGGTTGAAATTCAGTCTGGTACTGAGCATGGTAAAACGTTGGGTACACCAATTGGTATGATTGTAAGAAACAAAGATCAGAGACCTAACGATTACAGTGAGACAGATTTGTACCCAAGACCTTCACATGCGGACTACACATACTTGGAAAAATACGGTATCAAGGCTTCTTCAGGTGGTGGTCGCTCTTCGGCAAGAGAAACCATTGGTAGAGTAGCGGCTGGTGCAATCGCAGAGAAATTCTTAGCAAAAGTTTCTAATATTGAAATTGTTGCGTTTGTATCTCAAATTGGTGTAGCCAAAATGAACAGAGATACTAGCTCTGAAGAATTCCAAAGTTTATTAAATACTATTACAAGAGAACAAGTTGATGCATGCGGTCCAATTCGTTGTCCTGATTCTTCAGTAGCTGACATTATGGTTAAAGAAATTGAGAAATACAGAGACAGCCATGATTCTATTGGAGGTGTTGTGACCTGTGTTATCAGAAACGTCCCATCCGGATTAGGTGAGCCGGCATTTGATAAATTAGAAGCTATGCTTGCACATGCTATGCTATCTATCCCAGCTACAAAAGGATTTGAAATTGGTTCAGGCTTTGAAGGTGTTCAAATCCCTGGCTCAAAACATAATGACCCATTTTATTTAGACCAAACTACCGGTAAGTTAAGAACCAAGACAAACAATTCAGGTGGTATTCAAGGTGGTATCTCAAACGGTGAAAATATTTATTTTTCAGTTGCTTTCAAATCAGCTGCTACTATAAGCCAAGAACAACACACCTCAACGTACGAGGGTAAGTCTGGTATTTTGGCTGCTAGAGGTAGACATGATCCAAGTGTTACACCAAGAGCTGTTCCTATCGTCGAAGCTATGGCTGCCTTAACCATTGCCGATGCCTTGCTAATTCAAAAATCTAGGGAATATGGTCGCGATTTATTCAAATGAATTGTAAAATAATGAAAATAAAAACATAAAAGTTTTATATATGATAAAGATGTATCAAAATGTAGTTTTACTTGATTATGCTGACATAATGTAATTTATTATGGTAAGCGCACATCAAATTATATATTCTCGATTCGTTTGAAATAAGCTATACAACTAAGCTTGAATTTCCAAACGGTTGACCTTCAATAAAATGAATCCAGTTCAGAGTAGTGTGAATGATGAAGGTGAGAATTCTACAACTGGAACCAGATCCAAAAAGACTACTGAAATTCCGCCACAGACAATTCTTCAGTACCTGATAATACTTCGAGTAGTAAACTCATTGACTATAAACACTTTCTTCCAAGCTGATGAATTCTACCAATCATTAGAGCCTGCGCACGAATTTGTCTACGGATATGGCTATCTTACATGGGAGTGGAGACAAGGACTTCGAAGCTTCCTGTATCCATTGTTTTTTGTGGTTTTATATCAGATTTCAGATTTCCTAGACATTGATATCTTATATCTACCAAAAGTCTTTCAAGGAGTAGTTGCTGCTATTGGAGAATATTATTTATACAAGTTTGTTATGAAACTCACCAAGCAGAACCAAATTATTTCAAGATGGTGCTTATTGCTAAGTGTTGTTAGCGCGTTTAACTGGTTTTGCATCAGTAGAACATTTTCTAACTGCTCTGAGCTAACTTTAACCACAATTGGACTGTTCTATTGGAACTGGGATATAAATGTGATCAATTGGCAAGATCTTAGAAAAAGCTTAGTTTTTGCAGCTCTCTCGTGTGTGATAAGACCAACGAATTCCCTTATTTGGATATATCTTGGATCGATCTTATTTTTAAGAATGAATATCTCTTCTAAATTAAAATTTATACTTAACAGTATAGCTATTGGATCTGCAGTAATTGGCTTGAATTTAATTATTGATTATTATTACTATGGAAAAGTGACTTTACCTATTTATAATTTCGTGAAATTTAATGTAACGTCATCATTATCAAAATTTTATGGAGTTGCTCCATGGCATTTTTATATTTCCCAAAGTTTGCCAATAATATTATTGACATTTACACCTATGTTTTTATATGGATTAACTAAATTCAAGAATTATGAGATTATTGGATTGATTGTGTTTGTAATATTTTCATTTTCATTAATCGACCATAAAGAATTCAGATTCATTTACCCATTACAACCATTCTTACTATTGATCACCTCATTTGGATTTTTTCACCTGAATCTACATCATCGAAAAATTGTTAGAATTTCGGTGGTCTCGATAATAATCATAAACACAGCAATATCTATATATTTTACGCAATACCATGAAAGTGGAGTTATTAATGTCATTGATTATTTGAAATACGATCCGGATGTTGAATCGGTAGGTTTCTTAACACCTTGTCATTCAACACCTTGGCAATCACATTTGCATAGAGACGATTTGAAGGATTTATGGTCTTTAACTTGTGAACCACCACTGTATTTACTGAATTCTTCAAAATCATTTGAGTCTTTGGAGTCCGAATTACAGAATTATAGAGATGAATCGGATATTTTTTATGAGGACCCAAATATGTTTATGTTTAAGAACTTTCCTCCTGTATTTAGTAAAGAATTAAGGACTCCAGGGAAAGTGTTCAAGCATGAATGGCCGACACATCTCGTCATATTTGAGGCACTGGAAGACATCATGGTCGAATACTTGAGAGATTCTCCATATCAAGAATGTGCTAGGTTTTTCAACAGTAGATTTCATTGGGATGATAGACGAAAAGGCGATGTTATTGTCTACTGTAAATGGCCATGGGAATAAATAACAAAAAAAAATAAATAAACAGAAATTCTGCTGTGAAAAATGTATAGTGCTTTTTATAGATCCCATCTGTTTTCTTTTGTTAGCTTTATTGGCTCAGTTGCGGTGAGTTTGGAAGGATCTATAGTTGTGATCGGTGTTGATAGTTTGATTGCATCTTTTGAGATTTTTTCAATTGAGTCCTCTCTTGACTTTAAAAAGTTTTCTAGTAGCTCCTTGTTGTCTTTTATATCATCGCTATTTCTTGACAGATAGCTTTTAATAGTGTTTAAGGATTTCTTAGCATTGTCCCAATTCTTTTCTTTTATAAAAACATCAAACAATCCGACAACACAGTTGAAATCGTTAAGTTCAATTCCCAGCTTGAACCATTCTTTGGCTTTTAGTGTATTGTTAAAATAGTTCAGTTCCAAGAACCCTAATGCTGCAAAAGATTCTTTCAGACCTTGAGATGCACTTATTTCAAAATGATATCTTGCTTGTTCTTGGTTATTAGAGTTAATTTGACCCAGATAAAAATGGGATTCAGCCACTTTATCGATAGTGCCCAGCTTTATCGACTGCTCATAATACTGTTTGCTTTTAACTAAATCTGGCTTTTGAAAATAAATATACCCTAACGACTTATAAACCTCACTGGACACAACGGTTCCTTTCTCCAGCTTCAAGAAACTTAAATAATGTTTTTCTGCATTTTTCATTTCGCCATTTTTGAAACATAAGTCTCCAGCTAATTTCAGAGTTAGCGGGTGTTTCATTTCAAACAGTTGTTCAATTAATGATTTTGCATAGTCTCTATCTTCTTTGTTCGATTTGGTATCGGCTATAGTTTCAAATGCCAATAGGCAAATAGCATCGTTATTACCATACTCTGCAGATTTCTCAACCAACTCATTCTCCAAATCTAGCAGGTTTCGGTTTATTGTATGAGTTTTGTTTCTTATGTTCTCTAGAACTCTCTTCATTATCATCAAATCTGAAGCATTGATATATGACGGAATCGTCAGTTGTGTATCTTTCCCGATATTGTTGTAAACTGCTTCATAAGCAGTGTATAATTTCTTGTACGACAATCTACTGTCAAAATCAAACAATACCCTGTTGATTAACGATTTTTTCGGCAGAATCTCATGTAAACCAGGTCTTGCAAGCTTTGTTGAGTATCCTCGTACTGACCTGTGATTCATGTTAGACACGGATAGTTTGCACATAAAAAAAAAACATACTGAATTGCAGACACCGTATTATGCTTTAACATGCTCTAAATCACAAATGACTCTTCGGGTTCATAATCCAACAACCTCTTCAGTTAGAGCGATTCATGAACCTTTTTTTCAACTTACTCTGGTTTGGTGATAGTCGCTTCGCGAACTCGATTTATAAATACAACGTCCTAAACCTCCGACCTTTTTCTAAATCAAAACCAAAAAGTTGAAGAGCTTTCATAGTAAACAGTTGAGTAACTCAGTAGAAGATCAAGACCAGGATGCTGAAGCTTAGTTTGGTTCGTCAGTTCTCCACTACTATAAGAAGGAGTTTAGATTATTCACATGCTGTGAT
Organism: Wickerhamomyces kurtzmanii; assembly: GCA_030572875.1. NCBI lineage: Eukaryota > Fungi > Ascomycota > Saccharomycetes > Phaffomycetales > Wickerhamomycetaceae > Wickerhamomyces > Wickerhamomyces kurtzmanii. The sequence continues at coordinate 17,461 of JAJMCJ010000021.1, read as the reverse complement.
CGGAGCCGGTGTAGTAGGACTGGCAGTTGCAGCTGAACTTTCTAAAGTTGAAGGTAACAAAGTCGTCTTAATAGAGAAGAACAAGCAAGTGGGCCAGGAAACCTCGTCTAGAAATAGCGAGGTTATACATTCAGGGCTGTACTATCCCGAAACGAGTCTGAAGACGAAGCTGTGCATTGAGGGTAACAGCATGATCTACCAACTGAAGAGAAAAGGTGTTGAGTTTGAGAAATGTGGTAAATGGATAGTTGCCCAAACAGATGCTGAAGACTCGGTGCTGGAAAGTCTGTATTACAAGGCCAAAGGTTTGGGTATTCCTGCTGAACTGATTCCATCCTATAAGGGCAAATACATAGAGGCTGCTGTTGAAGCTAAGAGAGGTATATTGAATTCGCCATCTACGGGTATTGTTTCAGCACACTCTTTGATGGAATATCTAGATATGGTTTTCCAAGAAAACGACGGCGATTTAGCTCTTGCGTCAAAAGTTGTTGGATTGTCTAGAAACAACGATAATTCTGGTTATAGGATATCAACTAAATCAACTGAAAATGATGAGCAAGTTGATATTGAAGTTGACAACGTTGTTAATTCTGCAGGACTATATTCTTGTCAGATATCTAATTTGATTTTACCAAAAGAAAGACACATTAACCCCTATTACGCCAAGGGAACGTACTATACATATAATAACAGTTTCCCAAGTGTTAGACGGCTGATATATCCGATTCCCAAAGCTGGTGTTAAATCTCTGGGTACACATTTGACACTTGATCTAGATCATCAAATAAGGTTTGGTCCAGATATTGAGTGGGTTGATGATCCAACAGATTTGCAACCTAGTACTGTAAATTTGGAAGCTGCACATCAACAAATTATAAGATATCTACCCCATATTGATATAAATGATTTAACTCCTTCATATAGTGGAATCAGACCAAAATTAATTGGACCTAATGACGACTCTTTCCAGGATTTTGTTATTAGAGAAGAAGACGGCTACAAAGGATTTGTTAATCTATTGGGTATCGAAAGTCCTGGTTTGACATCGAGTTTAGCTATTGCCAAATATGTCAAGAATATTTATCATGGCGCTTTTTAAAAACTATTTATATCTATTTAATTTGTGAAAACATCGATTTTCAAAGAAAATCAATAACTCTAATTGAATATATATTTATTTAAAACTAACATTTCTGTTTCTACTTTTTCCAGAAACACGAATATCGTTATTTTCGTCACTGCTTTCGTCACTATCTTTGTCAGCATTGTCTTTATTTGAGAGCTTTGGTAAGTCTTTTGGCTCCGTAGGTTCTGGTAATTCAGTGAAGTACTCGCTGAGTAAAGCCTGTGTAGTATCGTATCTTTTTGAAGGGTCTAATTCTGTTAGTTTACAGATAAGATCTAATGCTGATTCAGTTGCTGCTAAAAATCTGTTTCTCAATTCTTGTCTTGATGGAGGTGGGTAAAACTTTAGGTTATTGTATAGTGGCAGACTCGAAACATTTGGCCAATTAGACTCTGTCGGAGTCCCCAATGCTCTAAATGTAACATCTAACTGATCCAGGTCATCCTGACCAGGCAAATATGGGGTCCTTAACATTAGTTCAGCAAATATAATGCCGACAGACCAAATATCAATAGCTCCTGTGTAATGAGTTGAGCCTAATAGCAGCTCAGGTGCCCTGTACCACCTTGTAACAACGTTCGAGGTTAGCTCCTCGTTCGGTGATCCCAATGATCTGGCTAATCCAAAATCCGCTACTTTCAGTTGCCCATCTGGAGCTATCAGCAAGTTATTCGGCTTCAGATCTCGATGCAGTATGTTATTTCTATGACAATGATGAACACCTCTAAGTGTCATTAATAACCAAGATTTGACATCTGCAGGACTGAACATGATGTTCTTATCTTTGATAACCATTTCCAAGTCTGCCGGTAAGAATTCTAGCACTAAATTTAGATTATCTGGAGTTGAAAAAACGTCAACTAACTCTATAACGTTGATGTGTCTCAACTCTTGCAGGTACTTAACTTCTCTTATAGCACTCATGTCTAGGCCGTCAGTGAAAGCACCTGTTTTAATCTCTTTAATTGCAATATTCCTGTTTGTTTTCAACTGCTTCCCTAGATACACGACAGCATATGTACCTTCACCAACTTTTTTTTCTATATCAATGTTAGCAGACTGTCTAAGGGTATCAAAAAAATTGAGTGTATTTACCCTTTGTATAGCTAATTCTCTGTGATTTTTCCATCTTTGTTGTATAGCTGTGGTTGTAATTGGGTATCTATAAGGTTAGAATCAAAAAAATAGATTTTTTTCTGAAAAATATAAAATGGTGAGAAATAATTTTCTATATTCAACTTTACCTGGCTTTCAAATACAAAGGATATCTAGTTAAATTGCCATATTCTGAAATGTTCAGATCGATTATACCCAGAAGAGGTCCAGTTTTTGTGTTGAACCAAATCAGAGCATCGCCGCTCAAAAAATTTAACAAAATTCCATTACTTACACGATTTTACTCAGATCTAATTGAAGAGTTGAAGTTTGAAGAAATACATCCGTTATTACTTCAGCGAGCTGATAACCTAGTATTAGAACTATTAGAACTCGAGAAGACTTTATCTGAAGGAGGGCATTTTGACGTCTCTGATCAAAAAAAATTCTCAAAGCTGAGCGGTATTGCTGATGTCTTCAATCAATATAAAGAAAAGCTGTCTTCATTTAATGAATTGAAAACACTACTAGACGATGAATCATTAAAGAAGGATGCTGAGCAGGAACTGAAAGAAATTCTACCAGAATTAATCATAACATCAGAAAAATTGAAGTCTAAGCTTCTACCACCTCATCCATTTGCTGATAAACCATGTATCATAGAGCTGAGACCAGGTGTTGGTGGATCAGAGGCCATGATCTTTACCCAAAATCTACTTAATATGTACGAAGGTTTTGCCAAGTTCAACAGATGGCCTTGCCGTGTTATATCAAAGACTGAAAATCAAAGTGGTTCAGGCTTGATCGATGCGATACTGAGCATAGACGAGCCTGGCTCATACGACAGACTCAGGTTCGAAGCTGGCGTTCATAGAGTTCAGAGAATCCCCGACACGGAAACCAAAGGAAGAACACACACATCGACAGCAGCTGTTATTGTTTTACCACAAATGTCGGAGAGCAACCAGTCTGAAGATGCAGACGAAAGAACCTTCTTACCTGACGAGATCAGAATAGATGTGATGAGGTCCAGAGGTAAAGGTGGACAACACGTAAACACTACGGATTCAGCTGTGAGAATCACTCATTACCCATCAGGGATCGTGGTTGCAATTCAAGATGGAAGATCACAACATAAAAACAAAGCAAAAGCATTTGCCGTTCTCCGTGCTAGATTGGCTGAAAAAGAACGCGTTGAAAAGGTTGAGAAGGAGAGAAACGCAAGAACTGATCAAGTCACTACCACTGATAGAACTGATAAAATCAGAACCTACAACTACTCACAAAATAGAATCACCGACCACAGATGCGGATATTCACTACACGATATTGAAGGCTGCATGACTGGTGAGAGACTAGACCTGATTATAGATGCCATGGAAAAATATGAAAACGAACAGAACTCAAAATTGTTGCTAAAACAAACTGTATAAAGTGTATAATGAAATGAAGCATGTAAATATATTTCCAACGTTGTAAGATACGGTCCGAAGAGCTCTAAAAAAAGAACTCTGCTGCTGGTTAAGCTTGATTTACCTTTGGCAGAGTTATCAATTAATTCACGTTCAATTGTTTTAATAGAACGATATTTCAGATCATTTGAAGCAAACGTGTTTTCCAATAAGAAATCTAAGTAATAGCTTTCTCTGTTCGGAAAATGAAAAATCTTGACAGGATTTCCGCGATGAGACTGCAACATGTATCACAAAAATTATAAAAACGAGACTAAATTTTAATGGAAATGATAACAACAACAGCAACATCTTCACCGTTATCATAAAACATTAGAGGCAAACAGATGAAAAAATGTCAGAGAGTGATATTCTTTACCGAAATAGAAGGTCAGTGAAAGTTGGGCAATTGCAAAGATTCGTGATATCTTATGAACCAAAACAAGAGGATTCGATAGACAATGTATCATTACATTCGTTATGTCTAAAGATCAAAAACACAGAAAGTTTGCCATTAAGAGCTGCGTACTTAGTTGGGCCATATGTCCTGTATGTTGATGTTAGAACCAGCGAGTATAATCACAACAAACAGACATTTATCACTGCAGATCAGCCTATTTATGAGCCAAACTTGAGTCCAGGGCAGTCCTTCCGCTCAGAGCTATCATTACATACCATAAAATCGAAATACGTTTGGATAGTTGATGTGGTTAGTCAGATAATATTTAGTTCCACTACAGATATTGGATTCGACATTTTGATTGGTAAAAACAAAGAGTGTTTAGAGATAAAGAATTTTGAAAAGTTAGGTTGCTTCAACAATGAAATAAGTGTGCTCAGAAGAGACACTATAGACTTGTGGAATTTCCCGCAGCCAATCCCTGAGAAACCTATTCATCTTGTTATATTGACTCATGGATTGCATTCGAATGTTGGCGCTGATATGTATTACCTGAAAGAACAGATTGATAACTATGTTGCAAAATCAAATAAAAATGAGAATATTATAGTTAGAGGGTTTCCTGATAATGTTTGTAAAACAGAAAAAGGAATAAAATATTTAGGTACGAGACTCGCAGAGTACATTGTGAATGAGCTTTATACCGAGAAAGTTACAAAAATTTCATTTATTGGACATTCATTGGGAGGATTAGTGCAAACCTTTGTTATAGCGTACCTTGAGATAAACCATCCATGGTTTTTCAAAAAGATTGAGCCCATAAACTTTATAACATTAGCATCGCCATTACTAGGGATAGTGACTGACAATCCTGCCTACGTCAAAGTTGCATTGAGTGTAGGAATAGTTGGTAGGACTGGACAGGATTTGGGATTAAAAGTTACAGACAACGATTCAAAACCTTTGTTGTTGCTGTTGCCAGCAGGCCCTACACACAGAATCTTGAAAAGATTTAGACACAGAACGTTGTATGCGAATGCCTTTAACGATGGAATTGTCCCATTGTATACATCATGCTTATTATATCTGGACTGGAAGGGATTACATAAAGCCACAAAAGCTTCAGCAAGTATTGATATTAAAGACAATAATACCACAGGTAAAGTTTCCAATGACAATTCGGATTTCCTAACTAAGAATTTTTTAAACCCTTTTCAGAAAGCTATAAACTTATGGATACCACAAACTTCAGACACAAAATTTCAAAATAGTAATGAAGCGTCATCAATCGAAGGACAAGATGACACAAATAATAATAGGAATTCACTTCCAAAATTTTCAATGATTGAATCAGCTGCATCTATTTTGTTGCCTACGTTGCCACCTTTAAAATATATTATTGATCCAGACTCGAGACAAAATGTGATCATTCATGATAAAATATATACAGAGAAAGATATACCACCACCTACGCAGAAACGCAAAAAATCATTCATAGATTCGTTCGATTCAAACAGTTATTTCAAGGAAATGGAAGAAGACATAGCTAGGGAATATCACAAAGGGATGAATTGGAGAAAGGTTTTAGTTCATCTAAAACCTGATGCGCACAATAACATCCTGGTCAGAAGAAGATTTGTAAATGCATACGGGTGGCAGGTTATTGATCATCTGGTTGAAAATCATTTTAGCGAAACTTGTGAAAAGAGTGAGATTAATTCTACAGATAAGGATGAGATGAAAGACATAGCTACTGATGATGAAGTTTATGATTCTTCACTTTTAAACAAAATACTTACAAAAAACCAGATCTTGAAAGATATTGATACCTATCAAAACGGTGAAGATGATTGGGTCAACTCGAAACAACCAGATACGATATTTGACGTGGGGCCAACTGGGTTTATTTCAAACGTTGGGGAATATGTCGAAAGCTTCAAAAATAAAAACTGGACTGGAGGAGCAGGTGATGGGGATGATAATGATAACAGTAACACCAATAATGAATTGGAGATTTCTGAAAATCCCGAATTTTCTACAATCATGAACAGTTATTATTAATATGAAACTATTTATTTTAGTGAGTCAACATTCTGTAGATTCTATTCGAAACAATAAGTCTTGAATTTCGTCGTCGTTTAAATAAGTTATCTGTAAAGTGTGTTTGAGAACTTCGAATTTTCTAGCTTTTGCAAACGATTTTATAGAGTTGTAACCATAATCATCAGCGATTAATTCATTGTTCAAATTCAAAATGCTGAAGCACTCTAATGTCTTGAAATATAAATTGAAGTTTTTATCCAATTTTAAATGCTCCCAAATCTGAAAAAAGTCTAATTTTAACTGCTCGAGTCCAAATCCATTGAATTTGTTGATGCTAATTATGTAGTCCATTAAATATTTTGATATTATCAATGATACTTCATATCTCAAAATTTTTAAATTGTAATCATTTTCCACTAAATTATTTTGCATATATGAATTGAAACTTTCAATTTGACTCAAAAATAGAACTAGTTCAGAAGAAATTGAAGATGGTTTGAAAGATTGATTTTTCCAGTTGTTCAACTTAAAGTAACTCGAAAAAGATGATTTAATTTCAGATTTCAAAAAACTCTTCATTTGTAATAACGATTTAGCTAGTAGTTTTTTATAATTTGAAAACAGAGTTTCAAATAACGACGAAGTTGAAGAGGATTTGTCTTTGTGATAGAGATTAAAAATATTATTTAACTCAATAAATATCAATTCATTATCCCAATAATTTAACGTTTCCAGAATGTATTTCGCAGAATTCAGAATTCGAAACGATCTTTCTAAACCATTTATTCCACTTACTTCAACGTTTCTGGAATTTGAGCTATAAAGTGTTTCAAATGCAATTAGCCCATCGTTCAGTACATTATAGTATAGATTCAATAAATTTAGGACAATTTTATTGAAAAACTTTAATTTTAATTTCAAAAGATTTGAGTTATACTTTCCTTCGCCGCTGTTTTTATTGTTTATAATCAAGAACAGTTTGAAATGGTTGATTAAATTATCAATAAGATTTTTCAAATTAACTGATGAGAACGTTGGTTTGATATCACTGAAAGAGTTGTAATCAATTTGAAAAGCATCATTAGAAGTAATCAGAACGCTGTAGTTTTTCATTGACAATTGAACTTCGTAATCCAGCCATTGTTCCAAGAAAACGAAACTCACTTCAGATATCAATCCATTAAAATTTTCAGGGTTGAAAAAAAACTCCTTGATCAACAAGTTATCAAATTTCAAAATCTCATTGATAAAATGAATGGACAAGCTCTGCTTCTGTGTCTGGGTTGTCAAGCTATCAATAACCTGGATGGAATTGCTAATTTTATGTTTTATTGGAACCAGCAAACTCTTGATGAAATTTACATGAAAAAAACAATTCTCAAAAGAAGTACCTTTCGAGAACGGCTCGTACGATGTCTTAATTGTGATTAGATTTTCATGTAAATAATCAGTCAAATAACTTAAAAACCATTCTGGTTTATCAATTCTATTAGTTTCCTTATCAAGGGACTCAAAATGATAAATAAAGCTTGTTTTGAATTTGCTTGATATCAGGTCAAAAGACCATAAAGTTACTGGATATTCTGGCTCTATCGAATGCAAAGATTGTAACTTTAAAAGTTCATTGAAGATTGAGTGTTTAGTTTCAATCTGGTCTGTATCATTGTAAGTTGATTCGAAGGTAGACTTGAAAGATAGCAGAAGGTTGTCAAATTTTGACACCAGTAGATCATGTAACTTCTCTACATTTGACAACTGCTGTATTTGATTTTTCAAAGATTTCAAAATATCATAATTGAAATCATCAACAGCTATATCGTTAATAGCCGCCAGTAAGCTTTTATAATTATCTATTGCATCTTTGAGACTCAAGATATATTCCTTTTCTAATAAAGTGGATTTAATCGTCTCAAAAACTCGCAAATCTCCGTACTCATCTATTAGGCCATTCAGTTCATTGATACTTTCATCTTGTACGCAATTCGCTATTTTTTCAACAATGGTGTTTAAATATTCATCAAAACTGCTATCTGGAGAGCGCTTTAGCTGTAGTTCTTTTCTCTGTGTTTCAACTGATTTTATCACTAAGTCTACTTCCTTCAAATCACTTAAATTGTTGAACTTTTCATTAATGAAAGAGGCAGAGGACATTGTCACTGTGGTTTGATAAGAAATTGAATATCTGTGTTGTTCTCATTTCAACATTAATTATACCTCGGATTCACATATCTACCTTATTCCGGAACTAACTGTATCATTAGGAAGGGTAACATAGATACATTATAAGTTTATCAATATTTTCTATGACGAAACTGCAAGAAATTCAAAATAAAATCATTATATATTTGTTATAATGATTTGAATTAGTCAATAAAAAACATTATTTGGTTAAAATCTTTAGTCTGATTAGTGTAAACTACGTTGTTTATTGGTCGTTAAAGCTCGAGACGGTTGATTACACTATTATAATGACAGAATATATATTTATATTTCAAAGTTTCTCCACTGAATGACGGACAGTTCATCATTAGCAGCAATAAGACCTAATAGTGTTACTGTAATTTCTAAAGAAAAAAAGAAAGACAAAACAAAAGCGACAATCAAAGATTTATCTATGAGTTCGATCAAAAGACCTGTGCAACTTTCAGAATTCAAACTAGCTGTTGAAGAGCTTTCTGATGGCGAAATCATAAACATCAAATCACAACTGCTAAACTCAATTTTCCATCTAAACAAGTCAAACACAACAATGACTAAACTTCTGGGTAAGCTATCAGCTTCTGATGATACGCATGAGAATGTTGAAGAGGATGAGGGAGATAGAGATGAGTGGGCTAACAATTCGGAAAATAAGGAAGAAGATATAAAGCTCTACAGAGAGAGTTTAAACGAGAACCAAATTGTTCTGAATAACCAGTACGAAAGAATTGAGATTCTAAACAATGAGTTGAACCATAGAGGTATGAATTACGATAATGACGATCTCGACAATATTTTCAATAGCAACAATGATGGAAGCCTGAGAATTGCAGAATCGAAACAAAACATGAGTGCTGTTAATTCGGATAATAACGATGTCGACTTGAACGCTGCAAATAGCGTTTTTATTTAAATATTTTACGACTTCACTGATGACTTATATCGCTACACGTAATTTCTTAGCTCGCCTTTCGTGTAGGTACTGTCTCATTTACCTTATTGTAATGTTCTATATGGAGTTATGAGCGGTGTGCTCATCATCAAGATTTCCTCTTCTGGCTTTTGTGGATAATCGACATTTTAATATATTTTGATGATTCCAATAACTTGTGTTACTCCTATAAAGATGTTGCAGAGCTGAAATAATGAATTTTACAGTGGGCTACATCTTTGTGTTTCTGGCACTGATTGACACTGCCTTGTCTATATGTTTCCAGCTAGAACCGAGAAAATTGAAGGACATAGAACAAACTGGCCTCATAGACACTAACGCTAACGACGGTATATGTTTAAGATATTCAATTAAGCCAAACTCTCTGGCTGTACTGAACTTATACGTGAGTGAAAAAACCTATGGTCAAAGTTTGAATTTTATCGTATGTATATGAATAGAAGTCTTCAAAAAAGCCATAGCTAACTCTTGTGTTTAAGATTAAGGATCAGGAATATAACATTATACGGAGGAAAGATGTAAGTTAACTTTATGTTTTATACTATGCAGAACTTTTCTAATAACCCAGGATATTTCTAACAAGATAAGAGTTATTTTCAAGTCAACGAATAATTCAGATATTGATATCTGTTTTTACAATATCTTGCTGGATGCCTCATGGCTGAACAAAGGTATTGTTAAGACAGTAATAATGGATCTAAATTACAACGATAATACCGATGAGACCACCAGTGTTACTGCAGTAAACAAAAAAAAGTACCTACTTGATAAAAAGCTAAAACCATTCAAGTTAGTTCTAGACAGTGTAGAGAAGCACTTAACTTTGATAGAGAAAGAGTTGAAAGTTCTGGTCAAAAGAGAGATATCTCTCAGAGATTTAAACGAACTTATTTACAATAATTTGATCAAAGATTTTCTTATTTTCAATATTGTTTTTCTGGTTCTTAATTTATGGCATATAAAATGGGTTTTGAATAAAAGCTTCAAATTCGGAAATTTTCCTAATTAGTTTGCTCTTGTGTTGCCCGTGAGAATTGAAGTGAAAATTTATCATTTTTATTATTATTCTCCATTAGTGGTGATTACAACACTCAAACATAACAATAATCATGATTCTTTCACCGGCTGAAAGACAATATCTATATGATTCGCTTTCGTCGGTTCCTCCAATAAGACCAGATGGTAGATCTCCTGAACAGTTTAGACCGCTAGAGGCCAGTACAAATTTCTTACCAAATTCTTATGGATCATCAAGAATAAAACTATCAGATGGAAGTGAATGTATAGTAAGTATCAAAGCGAAAGTTATTGATATTTCACTAGACCAGGAACTGATTGAGGTTGATGTTGATCTGAAGGACGACCTAAAGCTGTCGGCAAACCTAAACGTTATACTGAAAAATCTATTATATAAAAACTTCAACTTTGAATTACTTAAGTTATCAAACAAATATTCATTCAAGCTATTCATTGATATAATACTAATTTCAAATTTTTCATATCCATTATCCTTAATTTCTCAAGGAATATATCTAGGTATAAATTCAACTTATTTACCAAAATTGGTTTCAGAATTTTCAAAAAATAATGATCTTGGAATTGAAGAACTACCAATATTCAATGATTATGAATTTGTAAAATTATCAATTAGAACTCCGCTGATTTTCACAATTGGAATCGTAAACAAGAACATTGTGGTTGATCCTTCTTTAGAAGAAATAGAAGTTTTGGATAACGGTCTGATTTTAACTTGGTATAAAGATAAAGTTGTTTCGCCTATTGAGAATATAAATCTGAATATGAGTAATCGTAACAACAAACAGCAAAATAGTCTGAAAGCGTTCAACTCTGTTGTTTTAAGCAAAAGTATCGAATTGGTGAAAAGTTATGGTGATGTTGTCATTGATGCGTTAAACAAAATTGTTGAGGCTGAGAGTCAATAAAATAGCTAGTTGTTTATGTAATTTTAGTTAAATCTGTATATTTATTAATTTTTATTCTCTCTTGTTGTTACCACATTGTATTGGACTTCACTCCTCGAAGCACAACACTATAAATTCAGTTATCGACTCAGTCTATTAAACATTCTTGAGAATACCACCACATGAACTGTTCACCTTCTGAAGAACCATGTATCTGAACAATTAATTGAAAACTTCAATTTCCTGTAAAGAAGGTTTTTCAGATAAGGGCTGTTACACCGATAGGGTGAGTACTAAACATGTGTAGAGAGATAAACTTTTTCTGATCTGATCATTAAGTTTAGCAAAGCCTTCATTATATCTATCTGATCTTCACTAACTCCAACGTTCTCTATCCGAAACCGGCCCTGATGACATCCCAGCCTTTTGTAGAATGTATACATATGTACGTTATTATGATATGATAGATCTCCGTAATAGAAGAACTTTATCAACGAAAACCTGTCTCTACAAACACACACATATCTATATCATTTGAAGCCTGTTCGCTGGACCAAATTATAACGATCGGTATTTTTCAGAAACTCAGATAAAGCTTAGACTCGTTTACTCTGCACTTTACTAAACGTTTTGTATTGCATTTGTTTCTCGACGTTTGCTGCAGTATTGGAAATACAGCCTTGTTTTTGTCATTTTTTTTCGTATAATCACGATAAGCAAGAGCTCCAAAACAAATGGATGTTGCTTTATACTCAGAAATACCTTGTCTGCTATCTTAATGACAGGCATCAGAATAAACACAACACATAGCCGAATTACTGGTAATGAAAGCTTATCCTATGATTTTGTCACGTTTTTTGATATTTATCTGTCACTGTTTTTTAGCCTTGTCCTATTTCTTACAGACGCAGATCAAAAGCAAACTATTGAATCTGCGATTCGCTATGTAATATCAGTACTTGTTGTAGTAAACTATACCGATACTGATATTGTTTGCCTCTCCGCCAATGTAAAGAAGTGCTTAAAAGGGGATCTGCTTTAAATTAAGTTTCCAGATTTAAAGTACGTCATTCACAAACTTTTAGTATATAAAGGTGATAAATCTATCTTGGAAAACAGTTCAATTTTTGTCTTGTGGTACAGGTGAATACACAATTAACACATTATAGCCTTTACAATGACTACAGAAACAAACTACTCAGATTCAGATTTTGTGAAACCAATCAATAAAATCGAACCAGCAAGACTTCCTCCTATGAGCTATGCTAAGACTTACCCAATCCAAGAACCAAATTCGTATCAGGGATTTATTTCAAGTGCTGGATCGTGTTTTGGTATCTTAGGATTGATACCATGTCTCTGTTGTTCAAACCCATACAAAACTATTAACCAAGGTAATATTGGATTAATCACGAGATTTGGTCAGCTGGAGAGAGTTGTTGAGCCGGGTTTAACCTACGTAAATGTTTTCAGTGAGAAACTAGTTCTATGTAGTGTCATGACCAAAGTTCAAGAGATCCCTCAACAGTCATGTTTGACAAAGGATAACGTTACAATCTTCATAACCTCAGTTCTGTATTACAAAATCATTGACCCAGAAAGGGCAATTTTTGGTATCACCAGTATCAACAACGCTATAATGGAAAGAACTCAAACCACACTGAGGGACGTTGTTGGGTCAAGAATTCTCCAAGACGTTATCGAACGTCGTGAAGAAATCGCAACTGCAATCTCAATAATCATCTCAAACACTGCAACCGACTGGGGTGTAGCAGTTGAAAGTATTTTAATCAAGGATTTAACAATAAGTCCAGAGGTTTCAAAATCGCTGTCAATGGCTGCTGAGTCTAAAAGAATTGGTGAATCCAAAATCATCACTGCAAAAGCTGAAGTCGAAAGTGCAAAATTAATGAGAAAGGCTGCTGATATATTGGCATCAAAGCCTGCTATGCAGATAAGATATCTAGATGCAATGCAATCAATGGCGAAATCTGCTAACTCAAAGGTCATTTTCATGCCTGCTTCAGGTGATGTCGATAGACTAGTTGACAATATTTCTAGTGACCATCCTGCAGATCCAAGAAGCTTTAAAGAAGAGAAAATGAATGAAGTTGGTACAAATTTCTTCAGTGATAGCGATATCGTAAAGAATATTTCACTTCAAGAAAGTTACCCTAAACATGTTTAAACATACCTGTTGTTATTGTTATTTCTGTATTTTAGTCCTTCATTTTTCTTTAGTTTTCATTTAGTTTATTCTTTGCCAGCATAACGTTTATAGTCTTTATTAATGGATGACAGTGGTTTATAGCTTGTAAAATCTGACATGTCCCTTACGATCTTCCTGAAACTTCCCATAAATCAGTCACATGAGAGCACGTGATCACTAATTTGTGGATTATTTTTGTTGGTGAATCAGTCGAGATTGGTTAAATCATTCATTAGTAGTAATACAAACAACTGCGAAGCCAACAGAGAAATGGGAAGACTATCAAATACAGAGGTAAGAACATGTGTTATAGGATTTTGAGTCGGCACTAACATTTCCAAGTTCCTAGAACGTGCAGAAGACTTATTCAGAAAATCACAAGAAAGTAAATCATCAGTATACTTGACTCAAAAGAGATTAACAAAAAAAGATGAAATCAATAAAGCTGACATGAATGATGTCTCACAGTTATCGAGCATTGAGCCACCTATAACAGAAATCACTAAAACGAAAGAGACATTTCCAATTTTGATTAGAATAACTAATGGATCAAGTAAAAAAAATGAAAAAATTAAAATCTCAACAGCTGTTAACCATGAAGAATTAGATAGCTTTTGGAAAAATTATTCAAACGTCTTGAAGTCAAGTATGGTCGGATTAAGAAAGAAAGAAAAGAATAAAAAAAAGAAAAAAGTTACAAAATAAAGAAAAACTAGTTTATAGTTGAAGCGGTGAATGAAAGTGTATATTATTAATAGTAAAAACTGTTTGAAAAAATTAACATTCTGTAAAAAATTACAAGAGAGGGAAAAAACGCTAAAATACATATGGAACCAAAAACCCTATTCAATACACGAAACCTGTAGACCATTATTTATTATTACTATCGTCGTCTTGGACAGTGATTTCTTCTACTATTAAATTACCATTTGGCCAAACGGCTGGTTCATCTTTAATCAACACATCTGACAACGAACTTAATTCAACTCTGGGAATTGGTGAAATTAATTTAAACTTATATTCATGGTTGAAATGTTGAGGTTTAAGCACATTCTCGGTTTTGTTAGTACCAATTAAACCATTTCTATAACATTCGATGAATGCAAAGATCTCTTCGACTTTTAGATTCTTATCAAATCTCCTTGATATAGTCTCACCGTTGCCTAATCTAATCTTAACAGTTGAAAATGACCCTTTTTCAGAGGTTTCTGGTTCACTTTTTAAAGTTGAATACCTCCAATTTGACCAATTTTTGGCGTTTTCCAGATACAGCGCTTTCAATCTTTTTTTTTCTTCACGTTCACGGTCTCTTTGTAATGATAATTGATAGGCTGAATCTTGTTGTTGTCTAATAACTCTTGATAATTCCTCTTGTTGTCTTTCAGTTCTAATAGCGATCAAACTTGGTTCTAATCTTTCAATCTGATTGGATAGTTTGTCTAACAGTTTTTCCGAACTAATAATCCCTTGAAATCTCAAAATAACATTAATCATAGGCGTTAAGGTTGATGTACCATTAGGTGTTTCCGTTGTTGATGACTTTAAACATAATAATGCTAAATATGGGTATTTTGTAGCTTTTAATGCGTTTGAAACCTGAAATGCTTCGCTCTCTTTAACATCACCTCCCCAGATCAGAATATTATGTCTTTTAAAGAAATTCAAAACTTCCACATTCAGTAAAGTCTCATTCACAAATTCATTGGAATCATCATGCTCATCGCTGTGTAAATAAACGAGTAAAAATCTAGCATCTCTTTTGGTTAAATATAATGCTTGCGTATAGCCACCTTCGAAAAATTCAATCTTTGAGCTATTTTCGTTGTTTCCATAATAGGCATTGAATTCGTTTATAAAGTTTCTCGATGTATCAATTGGATTTATACCTCTTGGCTCAGATGTTGAGGCATGCCTGTTTGAAGAATAGTAGTTTGTGATTCGGGGAATAAAGGGAAAAATTTTGGAGAGCAAATAGAACAAACCTGCGCTTAATCTGTATATGACATTTAATGGAACAAATAAAAAGGACTGAAGGAAAAACATCGAGGTCTGTTTCAAACCCAGTTGTGATGTTGATGTTGATGTTGATATCGATGCTGCTGTTGATGCTGTTGTGGTCGCCGGAAAAGAGCCTGGCAACGGCAGGTAAGTTTGGCTTTGAGGTCTCAAAAAGCTAAACCATCTTCTAGTGCTCTCTCCATTCGAGTTCAAATTTGTGTTATTGCTTTCATTTTCACTCATTGCTACTCTTCTTGATGAGTTCGTCAAATTCTCATTCGGTAATGCGTTATTCTCAAAATACAAAACAATTGCTCTTTCCAAATTCCAATCTGAACTTTGTAAAAAAGGTATAACAGATTGTTGATCAAACGGGTAGTTTGTTATTGAAATAAATTGATTTACTAAGTTTACTTCACCGTTTGTTAGTGCATCCATTATTTATTTCACTAAAGAAAGAAACCTCATAAATCCTTTATGTTTTTTAAGATGAATCAATCTATTTTGATTTTCGACGGGGACACATATTGGGGTTCTTCACTACAAACAACACTTTCGTTTTATATTAATTAAATTACTCGACTCCGATAAAGTATTGTTTGAATTCATCTATAACATCTTCAGTCAGGCCAAAGACAGGGTTAATTCTATTCAATAAATCATCCTTGTTAACCTGTGAAATATTCTCATCAATAGGTTCACTTGTGATTGAATATGCGTAATAATCAATTGCGTAGTTTTCATCTTTTCTCAGTTTCGCCAACTTCTCCTTGTCAATTTTAAATTTGTTTTGAGTGATAGAAAGTCCCAGTAAAGTGTAATTAGTATGATAGAAATCAGCATGTTTACCAGGTTTGTCCCGTAGTCCACCGGTTGGTGATTGACAACATCCTAAAATATAATTTTGTAACGCAGCTCGTGAAACAACTTCACCGTCTACCAGAATATCTAAAATTGGTATTACTCCGCCTACCCAAAAGCTATAGCATCCATCGACCAGTTTATTTGTGCGTCCAGAAAACCCGCCTTCTAATTGTAGTTGTCTCATCGATACCCATCTTATCAGACTATCAATATTCACGTATTTCAACAGTGTTTCTTTCCCCAGAATCACAAAACAGGCAATAGCGCAAAAAGTGTAACCTCCATGTGCTTCATCATGTGGCAGTCCTCCAAATCCACCTTCAAAAGTCTGGCATTTCCCTAACCACTGCGCAGTACCTTCTACCAACTCGGGTGTTAATATATTCAGCAGGGATGCTACTACTAGTATACAATATACAGCTCTCGTGTCCTTTTCACCTCCACTGTGCATTACAAACGACCCGTCATCTTGTTTTAGGCTCAACATCCAATTGTAGAATAGTCTTCTGTCAACTTTCCCCCAATCTTCACGATTTTTGCTAATAGCTAATGCATTTATACCAGCATACGTTGAAGCAATATGACCCAATTGACCAAGCCCGCCCCCAATACCACCATTAACGTGAACACAGCTCAAAATCTTGCTGGATATATGTTTTGATAATGGTTCGCTGATTTCGAAATCTAGCAATTTCAGTGAGTTTATTACCCAATAAACAATCCATGGCTGTGAGGCATCTAGTACTTCAAACATGCCAGGTAATAGCCCTGTTGACATTCGCAAAAACTCCAGATGCTTATTTCTGTGTAGGTTCAAGGGCTCCCCATTTTCGACTAATTCGTCATAAATTTTTTTAATTGAGTTCTCAATCGCTTCTTGGGCAATAGTCGTTTCTGTAATTAGAGTATCTTTTATTATTGATTCCTTATCTGCCATTTTTATCATCAGGTCGTATTGAAGATTGTTTTCTTTGACTTCTAAAAATTGCATGGCTCTTTTCTTTCCCAGAAGATTTACAACATAGCCTAGCTTCTTAAAGCTTGAACTTTCCATACTTAATCTACACTTTTCATTGGGTTTCATTCTTTTTGTTTCAATCGAATTAGGAAACTTTTCTGATGATCTTGGATTCGAGAAAATAAGCATATCCGAACTTGGTCGGATTGTTCTGATTATCGAAAACCGGTTTTGTTTAAGA